>CAKNYM010050293.1:50325-76812 GCA_932195095.1 Andricus curvator
TAAAATTTATTTCTTTGATTGAAAATTTAACTATTCCATGTTTTGTGGAAATTTTCTTTTTGTAGAAATTTAATCTTCTTGGTTAAAAATTCATTTGTTTGGTTGAAAATTTAACTATTTTGTTAAAAATTATTTTCCTTTTTTTTTTTCTTTTTTTTTGAAAATTTAGTTTTTTAACTGAAAATTGAACTATTTTATTTTTCGTAAGTTTTTTTTTTAGTTGAAAATTTGTCTTTTGTGATAAAAAATTCATCTTCTGGGTTGAAAATTCATCTTCTTGGTTAAAAATCTATTTTTTAGGTAAGAACTCATCATTTTACTTAAAATTTCATTTCTTTGGTTGAAAATTTGACTATTTTGTTAAAAATTCAATTATTTTTATAAAAAATTCATATTTTTTTTTATTGAAAATTCACCTTTTTTTGAAAATTGGAACTAGTTTGTTAAAAATGCATTTATTTGGTTGATGAGTCATCATTTTAGTTGAAAATTCATCTCTGGTCGAAAATCTAACCATTTGTTTGAAATGTTTTTTTAAATTTTTAATTAAATTTTAATTTGAAAATTTAACAATTCTATGATTGGTTCAAAAATTATCTTTTCCAGTTGAAAATTCAACTGTTTGGTTGAAAATTCTTTTACTTTGTTGGAAATTTATATTTTGTGGTAGAATATAATCGCCTTGGCCACTAATTTATCTTTTTGGTTGAAAATTCATTATTTATTTGAAAATTAATTTCTTTGGTAGAAAATTACATTTTTATTGAAAATTAATTTTTGTTACCAAAAATTTAACGATTCTATTTAAATTAAAATTTATTTCTTAGATTGAAAATTTAACTACTCCATGTTTTATGGAAATTTTCTTTTTGTAGAAATTTAATCTTCTTGGTTAAAAATTCATCTGTTTGGTTGAAAATTTAACTATTTTCTTAAAAATTAGGTTTCTTTTTTTTTTATTTAGTTTTTTAACTGAAAATTGAACTATTTTATTTTTGGTAAGTTTTTTTTTTAGTTGGAAATTTGTCTTTTGTGATAAAAAATTCACCTTCTGGGTTGAAAATTCAACTTTTTGGTTAAAAATCTATTTTTCAGGTAAGAACTCATCATTTTACTTAAAATTTTATTTCTTTGGTTGAAAATTTGACTATTTTGTTAAAAATTCAATTATTTTGATAAAAAATTCATCTTTTTTTAAATTGAAAATTCACCTTTTTTTTAAATTTGAACTACTTTGTTAAAAATGCATTTATTTGGTTGATGAGTCATCATTTTAGTTGAAAATTCATTTCTTTGGTAGAAAATTACTTTTTTCATTGAAAATTAATTTTTGTTACCAAAAATTTAACGATTCTATTTTAATTAAAATTTATTTCTTTGATTGAAAATTTATCTATTCCATGTTTTGTGGAAATTTTTGTTTTGTACAAATTCAATCTTATTGGTTAAAAATGTATCTCTTTGGTTGAAAATTTATCTATTTCGTTGAAAATTCAACTATTTGATTAAAAATTCATTTCTTTAGTTTACAATTTAAATATTTAATTATTAATTCGTTTTTGTTGAAAACTTATTTTTCTAACTGAAAATTTAACTATTCTATATTTTATTTGGAAAAAATATTAATTCAGTATTGGCATTTATTTATTTTGCAACAACAATTAGTATTGCAAAATTAATTTCTTGCTATAATCAATCATTTACGATAAGATAGTGTTGAGTACATTCTACGGCAATAAATACAAACTTCAAATATATTTTGGAAAAAATATTTAAAAAATTAAATTTCTTTGTATTTTTATTCCAACACAGAATTTGGGGCCTAATAAACTTTTAGTAACAAAAAAAAATTTTGGTAAATTGATCTAGATTAATTAAAAGAAAATTCAATAGATAAAAAATAAAATAAATATTCACTCATGACTTAAAATTTCTCTAAATTGTATATTTTTGTTAAATTGAAATTTAAGATAAACTCATAGCCACATTTTTGAGATTTTGCGCAGGGCTTCTCTTGAAATATTGATTTGGATGCTGGAGAGAGAAAATGAAAAAAAAAAATCTGTATCCAAAAATATCATTTCATTTTTGGTAGGAAAAATGTATGAACAAAAAATGTCTCTAAAAAGCAAATATTTTCACTGAAACCTGTAAATTTGAATGTAAACCATCTTGGGAGATTATAAAAAGACTCTTATCAGAACCGTCAACTCAATTCGTGAATAAAATTCGAGATAAGAAAATATTTGATCAATAATTTCAGGTTTATTCTCTCATCATCTATAAAAACAGTTTTTTATCTTCATTGTTATTAGTTCAAACATTGAGAGCTTCAATGATAATTTTTAATAAAAATTATTTTCAAATAAATCCTTTTTTATAGAATAAATAAGAATTGTTTAAATATTGAAGGTTTCTCAGGTGACGAATTTACTTAAATAATTATTCTTTGTTAATAATTTTAAGTGATTAATTAAAAATTGTAATATTTAATTTGTACCTTTGAGTAATTTTTGTCGGGTCCACCGAGCACAAAATATAGGTGAACATTTTGAGGCGAACATTTTTTTTTTGAGGTCAAAGACAGCGAGACAAACAAGTCAAAACCAGTTCCGATTGACGAGAGTATTCGGAGAGAACGCGACGAATACTGATTCTAATATACAGCTGCGCTTCACAGAATGAAACCCACAACTGCGCCCAATCAGGACCACTTTCCTCCTCTCCTCTTCATCGATCCATTCGCTCGAAACTAGGAACCGTTTCCCTCAGGGGCCCTTCAACTATCACCTCACACGCCTAGGACTTCAAAATATTGAAAAATGAGGACAATTTTTTCCTTTTTTTTATTATTATTATTAATTTAAAGAGAATATTTAAAAAGATTTTAACATATTTCCAAAATTATATAATTTCGTGTTATGGTTTTGACCAGATAAGATGTATTGAATAATTTGATGGTAATTGTTCTTTGTCTACTAGCTTAGTGCGTAAGAGCATCAGACCGGCAATCTGAAAGACCTGGGTTCGGATCCCAGCGGAGCTTGAGAGCAATTTTTTCACAATTTAGAAATAAAAATCAATATTAGAAAAAAGATTCATTTTAGACCAGTAGACAAAAAAAAATATTAACATCAAATTATTAACTTCCAAAATTGTTGAAAAAGAACCCGAATGATTTAAAGGCACTTTTTTAATTGCAGAGAATTAAAACAAATGTACGAAAATTCGAATCCTGCATTAAAAAGCGCATGATGCCATTTTCGATTATTTCTCGAACCATCTCGAAATAACTCGAAACAATTTGAAACTATTGTTGTCAGGAAACCCGTGTTCGTGATTCGATGAAGATTTGATTTTTTGGCGATTTAAAAAAAGAGTCTCCAAACTTCAGGTTTATGAGAAATGTAAGGTTATCTAAATAATATATGTATTCAATAATAATAATCAATGTAAGAAAGGTATCCAGAATTTTGATATACAATATGTAATTTATATATTTTTGAAGATTTAAAAAATGAAGAAGCTTTTTAAGAATTTTAAAAGGTTTCGAAAAAGAATGGGAAAGATTTTGAAGCAAAATCTTTCAATTAGCAAGATTACAAAGATTTATAAAAAATGCGAGTAAATTTAAGACATTTCGAAATTTTGAAAAGATTCAAAATTAATTTAAAAGATAACAAAATTTCATAAGTTTTGAAAAATGTACTTTTTTTAATATCTGGGGCAAAATTGTGTAGCTTCTTAAAAAATTTGAAGGGATTCACGATGAAAAAAAAATTTCCTAAAATTCTTGGAAAAATTTGAACTGAGTTTTGATTTTGAAAATTAATTTTAAGAGAATATTTTAAAACCTTTTAAAATATGACATTTTTTTGTCTAAGCTCCTCATTACAGATTCTGGAAGATTTTAATACAATTTTTGTAATTTTTCAGAATTTTAAGAAAATTTTTGGAAAAATTCGAATAATTTTAAAATATATTCAGAAGATTTAAAAGTTTTGGAAATAGATAAAAAAATAATTGAAAATTGGAAAATATTTCAAAAAATGTTTAACAAAATGTGAATTTTTGAAGATTTTTAAAGCATATTTAGAAGGTTTGAAAGTTTTGGAAATAGTTTAAAAAAATAATTTTAAATTTGAAAATATTTCAAAAAATTTAAAACAAAATGTGAATTTTTGAAGATTTCGAAAAAAAATTCGAAGCTTTCTAAGAAGTTTAAAAGGCTTCAAGAAAATAAATAAAAACTTTTTTAAAATTCCTGGGGAAATTTAAACTGAATTTTTATTTTGAAATGAATTTTAAGAGAAAATTGACAAAGATTTTTAAATTATTTCATGAAATTTCGAAAAAAATGAGAAAGATTTTCAGGCAAAATCTTTCCATTAGGAAGATTCAAAAATTGTATAGAACATTTTTTTTTTAATTTTAAAAGGTTTCACAATAATAAAAAATATTTCTCATAATTCATGGGATAATTTAAAATGATTTTTTTATTTTGGAAAATTAATTTAAAAATAATATTTTTAAAAAATTTTAACATTTCAAAAGATTTCTAAAATTGCCAAAATAGAATCTGGAAGATTTGAAGGCAAGTTTTTTAATTTCTCAGAATTTCAAGAAAAATTTTGGAAGAATTCGAAGAATTTTAAAAGATATTTAGAAGGTTCAAAAGTTTTAAAAATGGTTCAAAAATTATTTTCAGTTCGAAAAGATTTCAAACAAAATGTAAATTTTTGAAGATTTCGCAACAAATTTCGAAGCTATTTAAGAAGTTTGCGAGGTTTCAAGAAAATAAAAAAATTTCTTGAGATTCTTGGGAAAATTTTTAATTACTTTTTATTTTGAAAAATTAATTTTTAAAGAAAATTTGAAAAAGTTTCAAAATATTTAAATTATTATTATAATTTCAAAATATTTCAACAAATTTCGTAAATATCTGGAAGATTTACCGGCATTTGTTTTAATTTTGAAAGATCTTTCAAAATCTTAGGAATAGTTCGAGTCAGTTTAGTAGATATTTATCTTCAAAACTTCTCAAAGTCCTAAATGTATTTCAAACTGACTCGAATTTTTCCTAAAATTTTTCAAAATCCTGAAAAATTATACTTTTTCGACATATCTGAAACTTCAAAATAAATTTTGAATTTTCTCAAGCATCTTAGGAAAATTATATATTTATTCAACTTTAAAAACAAATGAACAAATAAACTCAAAAAAGAAATGTTTGTTCGCGATTTTTATTTTGTATTCTAAATTATTCATCCCCTAAAATAATAATTTGGTTGCATTTTTTTTCTTTCATGACTGAAAAATCTTTTTTAGTTCAGAATTGAACTATTTTGTTGAAAATTTGTCGTTTCCGGTTAAAAATGCAACTGATTGAAAATTAATCTTTTTTAATCGAGGATTCAACTACTTTGTTGAAAATTAATGTTTTTTTATTAAAGATTCATCATTTCTTTTAAAAATTCATCTCTTCGGTTGACAATGTCACTATTTCGTTGAAAATTCGTCTCTTTTGTTAGAAAATTCATCTATTTCGTTAAAAATTCATATTTTCGTGTTAAAAAATTGTACTGCTTTGTAGAAAATTCATCTCTTTTTGAAAAAATTAATCTTTTTTGGTTTAAAATGCAACTGGTAAAAATGTTTTTTTTTTTGCTTCAAGATGCAGCTATTTTCTTCAAAGTTTGTCTTTTTTTATGAATTCAATTACTTCTTATTTAAAATTAAAATCTTTTTTTGATGAAATCTCATTTATATTTTCTAAATGATATATTCAATAATTTTATAATAATAATAATCAATGGAACAAAGTCTTCAACACTTAGAAATGCAAAATTTAATGTTTTAAGTTGAAGAAATATAACTTAGAAACCAAGTATCTGTAAATTGCTAAATTTTTTATAATTTTTGAGTCACCAATATTTTAAACACATTACAATTTTCAACAGTTCAGAAAAATTTGTTAAATTTATTAAAAAATTTTGATTCAATTTTTTGATTAAAATTTTTTTTATTGTTCATCCACAAAGTGAAACAAATAAACACCGCTTTCGATATTTCTAAAAATATGCATGCGCGCGCGTAGCGCGCTTTTGCTACTTGTCCTATATTAAAAAACGCATGGCGCCATTTTCGATTATTTCTCGAAATAACTCGAAACAATTTGAAACTATTGTGGTCCGGAAACTCGTATTTATGATTGGTTGGAGCTGTCGTTCCTTTTTCTCGTTTAAAATAAAAAGTCTGTAAACTTCAGGCTTATGAGAAATGCAAGTTTATCTAAATAATATATGCAATAATAATAATAATTAATCAATGGAACAAAGGTGCCCAGGGCTTTGATATAAAAAATGTAATGTGTAGATTTTTGAAGATTTCTAAAAAAAAAAGCTTTTTAAGAATTATAAAATGTTTCAAAAGAATGGAAAACAATCTCGAAATTCCTGGGAAAATTTAAACTTATTTTTTATTTTGAAAAATGAATTCCAAGAGAAAATTGACAAAGATTTCGAAACGTTTTAAATTATATCCTAAAATTTCGAAAAAGAATGTGGACGATTTTAAAGAAAAATGTGTTAATTAGCAAGATTACAAAGTTTTATAAAGAAATTCGAGTAAGTTTAAGAGACATTTAGAAGTTTTAAGAAGATTCAAAGTTAATTTAAAAATTGAAAACATTTCACAAAAGTTTAAAAAAATGTACACATTTTTTAATGTTTGGAAATAAAAATTTTGAAGATTCTTAAGGACATTGAAAGGTTTCATGATAAGAAAGAAAAAATTCTTAACATTCACGGGAAAATTTAAACTGATTTTTTTTTTAAAAACTCATTTTAAGATAATATGGGAGATTTGAAGGCAATTTTTTAAATTTTTAAATTTTTCAGTATTCTGAGAAAAAATTTGGAAAAATACGACCAATTTTGAAAGATATTTAGAAGGTTTCAAAGTTTTCGAAATGGTTAAAAAATAATTTGGAATTTAAAAATATTTTCAAACATTTCAAACAAAATGTAAATTTTTGAAGATTTCAAAAAAACTTTCGAATGTTTTTAAGATATATAAAAAGCTTCAAACAAAAAATTTTCTTGAGATTCTTTGGAAAATGTTTAATAACTTTTTATTTTGAAAAATTAATTTTTAAAGACAATTTGAGGGCAATTTTTTTAATTTTGAAAGATTTTTCAAACTTTTAGCCATAGTTCAAGTCAGTTTAAAAGATATTTAGGTATCTTCTAAACTTTTAAAAGTCCTAAATATCTTTTAAATTGACTCGAATTTTTCCTAAAATTTTGCAACATCTTGAAAAAAATGATACTTTTTTGACATATCTGAAATATTTAAAAATTGTTTGGAATTTTCTCAAGTATCTTAGGAAAATTATATATTTATATAACCTTACAAAAAATAAAAAAATTTACTTAGAAAAGAAATAATTATTTTAAATTTTTATTTTGTATTCAAAATTATTCATCACCTAAAATTATAATTTGGGTGGAAAACCCGTGTTCGTGATTGGATGAAGTTTTCATTTTTTTGCCGCTTGAAAAAAGTCTGCAAACTGCAGGTTTATGAGAAATGTAAGGTTATCTCAATAATATATATATTCAATAATAATAATCAATGTAAGAAAGGTATCCAGCATTTTGATATACAAAATGTAATTTGTAAATTTTTGAAAATTTCAAAAATGAAAAAGCTTTTTAAGATTTTTATAAGCTTTCAAGATACTAAAAAAATTTCTTAAAATTTGTGGGAAAATGTAAACTGATTTTTTAGTTTGAAAATAACTTTTAAGAGAAAAATGACAAAGATTTCAAAAGTTTTTAAATAATTTTTTTAAATTTTGAAAAAGAATGGGAACGATTTCAAGCAAAATCTTTCAATTAGCAAGATTACAAAGATTTATAAAAAATGCGACTAAGTTTAAGTTTAGGACATTTCGAAATGTTAATAGATTCAAATTAATTTAAAAGTTGAAAATATTTCAAAAGTTTTAAAAAATGTACATTTTTCAATATTTGGAAAAATTGTTTGAAGATTTTTAAAGATTTTAAAAGGATTCACGATAATAAAAAAAATTTCTTAGAATTCACGGGAAAATTTGAACTGATTTTTTATTTTGAAAAACTAGCTTTAAGAGAATATTTAAAAACATTTTAAAAGATAACAAAAGGTTTCTAAAATCGTCATAACAGATTCTGGAAGATTTTAAGGCAATTTTTGTAATTTTTCAAAATTTTGAGAAAATTTTTGGAAGAATTCGAATAATTTTAAAAAACATTTAGAAGGTTTAAAAGTTTTGGAAATAGTTAAAAAAATAATTTGAAATTTGAAAATATTTCAAAAAATTTTAAACAAAATGTAAATTTTTCATGAATTTGAAAAAAATTTCGAAGATTTTTAAGAAGTTCGAGAGGTTTCAAGAAAATAAAAAAATTTCTTGAGATTCCTGGGAAAATTTGTAATATTACTTTTTATTTGGAAAAATTAAGTTTTAAATAAAATTCGAAAAAGTTTCAAAATATTATTATAATTTTAAAATGTTTCTACAGATTTCGAAATTATCTGGAAGATTTAAGGTCAATTTATTTTTAATTTTGAGAGATTTTTCAAAATTTTAGGAATAGTTCAAGTCAGTTTAAGAGATATTTATTTATCTTTCAAACTTCTAGAAGTCCTAAATATCTTTCAAACGGACTCGAATTTTTCCTACAATTTTTCAAAATCCTGAAAAATAAAAAATTATACTTTTTCGACATATCTGAAAGCTTCAAAATAAATTTTGAATTTTCTCAAGCATCTTAGGAAAATTATATATTTATTCAACTTTAAAAACAAATGAACAAATAAACTCGAAAAAGAAATGTTTGTTCGAGATTTTTATTTTATATTATTTATCCCCCAAAAAGAATAATTTGGGTGATTTTTTTTCTTTCATGACTGAAAAATCTTTTTTGAGATAAAATTTGCACTACTTGGTTGCAAATTCATCTTTTTGGATTGAAAATTAATCTGTTGTTGAGGATTCCACTATTTTGTTCAAAATTTGTGTTTCCCAGTTAAAAATGCAACTGATTAAAAATTAATCTTCTTAGATCGAGGATTCAACTACTTTGTTGGAAATTCATTTTTTATTACTAAAAATTCTACATTTTAGTCAAAAATTCATCTCTTTGGTTGACAATGTCACTAATTCATTGAAAATTTGTCTTTTTTGGTAGACAATTCATCTATTTCATTAAAAATTTATATTTTCGTGTGAAAAATTGAACTGTTTTGTAGAAAATTTGCTTTTTTTTTGTTTTAAAAATTAATATTTTTTGGTTTAAAATGCAACTGGTAGATATTAATTTTTTTCGTTGGGGATTCAGCTATTTTCTTCAGAATTTATTTTTTTGGCATGAATTCAACTATTTTTAAATTAAAAGTTGAATCTTTTTTGGTTGAAATATAATTTATGTTATCTGAATAATATATTCAATAATTTAATAATAATAATAATCAACGGAAAAAAGGTCTTCAACACTTTAAAATACAAAAGTTAATGTTTTCTGTTTAAGAAATATAAGGTAGAAAAGTATCTGTTAATTGCTAAAGTTTTCCTAATTTTTTAGTTACAATTATTTTGAACGCATTACGATTTCCAAGAGTTCAGAAAAATGTGTTGAATTTATTTAAAAAATTTTATTCAAGTTTTTGATCTCAAAAAATTTGTATTGTTGATCCACAAAATTAAACATGGCATGGCGCCATTTTCGATTATTTCTCGAAATAACTCGAAACAATTTGAAACTATTGTTGTCCGGAAACTGGTATTTATGATTGGTTGGAGCTGTCGTTCCTTTTTTCCGTTTAAAATAAAAAGTCTGCAAACTTCAGGCTTATGAGAAATTTAAGGTTATTTAAATAATATATTCAATAATAATAATAATCAATGTAAGAAAAGAGTCCAGCATTTTGATATACAAAATATAATTTGTAGATTTTTGAAGATTTTCAAAATGAGGAAGCTTTTTAAGATTTTTAAAACGTTTCAATATAATAAAAAAAATATTTAATTCCTGGGGAATTTTTAACTGATTCCTAATTTTTTTTTAAACTTTGAGAGAACATTAATACAGATTTCAAAACATTTTAAATTATTTCTTAAAATTTCGCAAAAGAATATAGACGAATTTAAAGGGAAATTTCTCAATTAACAAGATTGCAAGATTACAAAGATCTGATCGTTTTTGAATATTTTGAAATAAACATTTCTTAAAAGTCCTGGCAAAATTTAAACTCAATTTTTATTTTGAAAAATAAATTTTAAGAGAAAATTGACAAATATTTCAGTACATTTTAAATTATTTCCTAAAATCTCGAAACAAAATGTGGACGATTTTAAAGAAAAAATGTTCAATTAGCAAGATTACAAAGTTTTATTAAAAACTCGAGTAAGTTTAAGAAATATTTAGGAGTTTTAAAAAGATTCAAAATTTCAAAATTCAAAAAGATTGTTTAAAACTGGAAAAATGCACATTTTTGAATATTTGTAAATAAAAATTTTGAAGCTTCTTAAGCATTTGGAAGAGTTTCACGATAATAAAACATATTTCTTAAAATTCTGTTAATAATTTAAGCTGATTTCTTTATTTTGAAAAATTTATTTCAAAACAATATTCAAAAAGACTTAAAAACATTTTAAAAAATTTCCAAAGTTGTCAAAACAGAACCTGGAAGACTTGAAGGCATTTTTTTTATTTTTCAGAATTTTAAGAACTTTTTTTGGGAAAATTCAAATAATTTCAAAAGATATTTAGAAAATTTAAATGTTTTGGACAGGATTAAAAAATAATTGGAAATTTGAAAAGATTACAACTTTAAACAAAAATTTAAATTTTGGAAGATTTAAAAAAAAATGCTAAGCTTTTTAAGAAGTTTCAAAGGCTTCACGAAAATGAAAAACCTTTCTTGAGATTCCTGAGAAAATGTATAATGACTTTTTATTTTGAAAAATTAATTTTTAAGGAAAATTTGTAAAGTTTTCAAAACATTTCAAAAGATTGCTACAAATCTCGAATATCGACATATCTGAAATCTTCAAAAATCTTTTTGAATTTTTTCAAGAATCCTACAAAAATTATATTTCTATAACCATACAAACAAATGAACAAATAAACCTAAGAAAGAAATATTTATTAAAAATTTTTATTTTGTATTAAAAATCATTTAATTTGTTTTGGTTGAGAATTCCACTATTTTGTTGAAGATCCGTCTTTTTCGGTTAAAAATTAAACTAATTGAAAATTAATATTTTTTCGTCGAGGATTCAATAATTTTCTAAAATTTCGAAGAAGAATGGGAAAGATTTTAAAGCAAAATCTTTCAATTAGCAAATTACAAAGATTCGTAAAAAATTCGATCAAGTTCAAGAGACACTTAGAAGTTTTTAAAATATTAAAAATTAATTTAAATCTTGAAAACATTTCAAAAAAGTTTTTAAAAAACTTACATTTTTGAATATTTGGATATAGAAATTTTAAAGCTTCTTAAAGATTTTGAAAGGTTTTATCATAGTAAAAAAATGTCTTGAAATTCCTGGGAAAATTGAAACTGATTTTTTATTTTGAAAAATTAATTTCAAGATAATATTAAAAAAGAATTTAACATTTCAAAAGATTTCCAAAATTGTCAAAACAGAATCTGGAAGATTTGAAGGCAAGTTTTTTAATTTTTCAGAATTTCAAGAAAAATTTTGGAAGAATTCGATGAATTTTAAATGATATTCAGAGTTTGAAAAGATTTTCAAAAATTTGAAACAAAATGTAAATTTTTAAGATTTTAAAACAAATTTCAAAGCTTTTTAAGAAGTTTAAAAGGCTTCAAGAAAATAAAAGAACTTTTTTAAATTCCTGGGAAAATTTAAACTGATTCTTTATTTTGAAAATAAATTTTAAGAGAAAATTGACTAAGATTTTAGATTATTTTCTAAAATTTCGAAAAAAAATGTTAAAGATTGCAAAATTTTATAAAATTTTTTTTTTTAATTTCAAAAGGTTTCACGATAATAAGAAATGTTTCTTATAATTCATGGGATAATTTAAACTGATATTTTATTTAAAAAAATTAATTTTAATATAATATTAAACAAAAATTTAATATTTCAAAAGATTTCCTTAATTGTCAAAACAGAATATGAAAGATTTGAAGGCAAGTTTTTTAATTTTTCAGAATTTCAAGAAAAATTTGGGAAGAATTCAAAGAATTTTAAAAGATATTTAGAAGGTTCAAAAGTTTTGAAAATGGTTTAAAAAATGAATTTAAGTTTGAAAAGATTTCCAAAAATTTTAAACAAAATGTCAATTTTTGAAGATTTTGACAAAAATTTCGAAGCTTTTTAAGAAATTTCAGAAGATTATAGAAAATAAAAAAATTTCTTGAGATTCCTGGGAAAATTTTTAATTACTTTTTATTTTGAAAAATTAATTTTTAAAGGAAATTTGAAAAAGTTTCAAAATATTATTATAATTTCAAAATATTTCTACAAACTTCAACAATATCTGGAAGATTTCAGGGTAAATTTTTTAATTTTAAAAGATTTTTCAAAATTTTAGGAATATTTATATTTATCGTCAAAACTTCCAAACGTCTGAATATCTTTCAAACTTACTCGAACTATTCCTAACATTTTTCGAAATCCGGATAAATAAAAAATTATACTTTTGCGACATATCTGGAAGCTTCAAAATTTTTTTTGAATTTTCTCAAGAAATCTTAGAAAAATTATATATTTATTTAACTTCAAAAACGAATGAACAAAGAGACTTAAAAAATAAATGTTTTGCAGTGATTTATATTTTGTATTTTAAATTATTTATCCCCCAAAAATAATAATTTGGGTGAATTTTTTTTTCTTTCATGAGTGTAAAATCTTTTTTAAGATGAAGTTTGAACTATTTTTTGGAAAATTTCTGTTTCTCGGTTAAGAATGCAACTGATTGAAAATTAATCTTTTTTTGGTCGAGGATTCAACTACTTTGTTAAAAATTCATTTTTTTACTAAAAATTCGTAATATTAGTCAGAAATTTTTATTTCTTTGGTTGACAATATCACTATCTCGTTGAAAATTCATCTTTTTTGGTAGAAAATTCATCTATTTCATCAAAAATTCATATTTTCGTGTTAAAAAATTGAACTATTTTGTAGAAAATTGGTCTCATCTTTTTAAAAACTTAATCTTTTTTTTGGTTTAAAATGAAACTGGTAAAAATTAATTTTTTGTTGGGGATTCAGCTATTCTGTTTTAAATTTCTCTTTTTTGGCATGAATTCAACTACTTTTTATTTAAAATTAAATTCTTTTTGTTGAAATATCATTTATTTTATCTAAATAATATATATTCAATAATTTAATAATAATAATCAATGGAACAAATGTCATCTCTTCGATATCTCTTTCAAGATTTCTAAAAACATGCATGCGCGCGCGTAGCGCGCTTTTGCTACTTGTCCTATATTAAAAAGCGCATGGCGCCATTTTCGATTATTTCTCGAAATAACTCGAAACAATTTGAAACTATTGTTGTCCGAAAACTCGTATTTATGATTGGTTGGAGCTGTCGTTCCTTTTTCTCGTTTAAAATAAAAAGTCTGTAAACTTCAGGCTTATGAGAAATGGAAGGTTATCTAAATAATATATTAAATAATAATAATAATCAATGTAAGACAGGTGTCCAGCATGTTGATATACAAAATGTAATTTGTAGACTTTTGAAGATTTCAAAAATAAAAAAACTTTTTAAGAATTTTAAAAGGTTTCAAGATAATAAAAAAATTTCTTAAAATACCTGGGAAAATTTAAACTGATTTTTATTTTGAAAATAAATTTTAAGAGAAAATTGACAAAGATTTCAAATGATTTTAAATTATTTTCTGAAGTTTCGAAAGAGAATGGGAACGTTTTTGAAGAAAAATCTTTCAATTAGCAAGATTACAAAGATTTATAAAAATTACGAGTAAGTTTAAGTTTAAGACATTTCGAAATTTTAAAAAGATTCAAATTAATTTAAAAGTTGAAAATATTTCAAAAGTTTTGAAAAATGTACATTTTTGAATATTTGGAAAAATAATTTGTGAAACTTCTTAAGGATTTTGAAGGGATTCACGATAATAAAAGAATTTTCTTAGAATTCATGGGAAAATTTGAACTGATTTTTGATTTGGAAAAATTAATTTTATGAGAATATTTAAAAACATTTCAAAATATGACAAAAATTTTTAAAAGATTACAAAAGACTTCCGAAATCGTCGTAGAAAAAAAATTATTTGAAATTTGACAATATTTCAAAAAATCTAAAGCAAAATGTAAATTTTTGAGATTTCGAAAAAAATGTCAAAGATTTTTAAGAATTTTAAAAGGCTTCAAGAAAATGAAAAAACTTTATTAAAATTCCTGGGAAAAAAACTGAATTTTTATTTTTTAAATAAATTTTGAGAGAAAATTGACAAAGATTTCCAAATTCTTAACATTATTTTCGAAAATTTCAAAAAATCTTTCCATTAGCAAGATTAATTTTTTTTTTTAAATGTCAAAAGGTTTCACAATAATACAAAATATTTCTCATAATTCATGGGATAATTTAAACTGATTTTTTTATTCTGAAAAATTAATTTTAAGATAATGTTTAAACAAAATTTTAACATTTCAAAACATTTCCAAAATTGTCAAAACAAAATCTGGAAGATTTGAAGGCAAGTTTTAAAATTTTTCAGAATTTCAAGAAAAATTTTGGAAGAATTTTAAAAGATATTTAGAAGGTTTGAAAGTGTTGAAAATGTTTGAAAAATGATTTTCAATTTTGAAAGTTTTCCAAAAATTGTAAACAAAATATAAATGGAAAATTTCCAAACAATTTTTAATCTTTTTAAGAAGTTTGAGATTTTTAAAGAAAATAAAAAAATTTCTTGAGATTCCTGGGAAAAATTTGTATTACTGTTTATTTTGAAAAATTAATTTTAAAAGAAAATTTGAAAAAGTTTCGAAATATTCCCAAATATTATTATAATTTCAAAATATTTCTAAAGATTTCGAAAATATCTGGAAGATTTAAGGGCAATTTTTTAAATTTAAATGATTTTTCAAAATTTTAGGAATATATCGAGACAATTTTTTCTAAAATACTGCAAAATCCTGAAAAAGAAAAAAATTTTACTTTTTCGACATATCTGAAATCGTAAAAAAATCAATTTTCTCAAGAATGTAAACTAATTTTTTATTTTGAACATTTTTAAGAGATTTATAAAAAATGCGAGTAAGTTTATGACATTTCGAAATTTTAAAAAGATTCAGAAGTATTTTAAAAGTTGAAAATATTTCAAAATTTAAAAAAAATGTACATTTTTGAATATTTGAAAAAAAATTGTATCTTCTTAAGGATTTTGAAAGGATTCACGATAATAAAAAGTGTTTCTTAAAATTCACGGGAAAATTTGAACTGATTCTTTGTTTTGAATAAATAAGTTTAAGAGAATATTTGAAAACATTTTAAAAGATGCCAAAATATTTTAAAAGATTACTAAAGATTTCTAAATTCGTCATAACAGATTCTGGAAGACTTTAAGGCAATTTTTGTAATTTTTCAGAATTTTAAGAAAATTTTTGGAAAAATTCGAATTACTTTAAAAGATAAGATAATTTGAAAAGATTTCAAACAATTTAAAAAAAATGTAAATTTTTGAAGATTCTGAAAAAAATGTCGAAGCTTTTTAAGAAGTTTAAAAGGCTTCAAGAAAATAAAAATACTTCCTTTAAATACCTGGGAAAATTTAAACTGATTTTTTATTTTAAAAATAAATTTACAGAGAAAATTGGCAAAGGTTTCAAATGATTTTAAATTATTTTCTAAAGTTTCAAAAAGAATGGGAAAGATTTTCAAGCAAAATCTTTCCATTAGTAAGATTGCAAAATTTTATAAAATATTTGAAAAAAGATTTAAAAGGTTTCACGATAATAAAAAATATATCTCACAATTCATGGGATAATTTAAACTGATTTTTTATTTTGATAGATTAATTTTAAGATAATATTTCAAAAGAATTTAAAACATTTCAAAATATTTCCAAAATTGTCAAAACAGAATCTGGAATATTTGAAGGCAAGTTTGTTAATTTTTCAGAATTTTAAGAAAAATGTTGGAAGAATTCGAAGAATTTTAAAAGATATATAAAAGGTTCAAAAGTTTTGAAAATTGTCAGAAAATGATTTTAAGTTTGAAAAGATTTTCAAAGATTTTAAACAAAATGTAAATTTTTGAAGATTTCGCAAAAATTTCGAAGCTTTTTAAGAAGTTTGAGAGGTTTCAAGAAAATAAAAAAATTTCTTGAGATTCTTGGGAAAATTTTTAATTACTTTTTATTTTGAAAAATTAATTTGTAAAGAAAATTTGAAAAAGTTTCAAAATATTTCAAATTATTATTATAATTTCAAAATATTTCTACAAATTTCGAAAAAATCGGGAAGATTTAACGGCATTTTTTTAAATTTTGAAAGATCTTTCAAAATTTTAGGAATAGTTCGAGTCAGTTTAAGAGATATTCATCTTTCAAACTTCTGAAAGTCCTAAATATCTTTCAAACTGACTCGAATTTTTCCTAAAATTTTTCAAAATCCTGAAAAATAAAAAAATATACTTTTTCGACATATCCGAAAGCTTCAAAAAAATCTTTAAATTTTCTCGGGAATCATAGAAAAATTATATATTTATTTAACTTTAAAAACAAAGGAACAAATAAACTTAAAAAAAAGGTCGATATTTTTATTTTGTATTTTAAATTATTTATCCCGCAAAAATAATAATTTTGGTGAATTTTTTTTCTTTCATGACTGAAAAACCTTTTTTAAGATAATATTTGAACAATTTAGTTGCAAATTCGTCTTTTTGGATTGAAAATTAATCTGTTTTTGTTTAAGATTAGGATTCCACTATTTTGTTGAAAATTCATTTTTTTAATTAAAAATTCATTATTTTAGTTGAAAATTCATCTCTTTGGTTCCCAATGACACTATTTCGTTGCAAATTCTTTTTTTTTGTTTGTAGAAAATTCATCTATTACATTAAAAATTTATATTTTCATGATAAAAAATTGAACTGTTTTGTAGAAAATTTGTCTCTTTTTTTTAAAAAACTTAATCTTTTTTGGTTTAAAATTCAACTGGTAAAAATTAATTTTTTTGTTGGGGATTAAGCTATTGTGTTAAAAATTTGTCTTTTTTTCATGAATGAAACTATTTTTTTCAAAATTAAAATCTGTTTTAGTTGAAATATCATTTATGTTATATAAATAATATATTCAATAATTTGATAATAATGATCAATGGAACAAAGGTATTCGACACTTTAAAACACAAAATTTAATTTTTTTCGTTTATGAAATATAACATAGAACCCAAGTATCTGTTAATTGCTAAAGTTTTCCTAATTTTTAATTACAAAAATTTTTAACACATTAATTAAATTTTTTATTGTTGATCCACAAAATTAAGCATGTCTTCCGATATTTATAAAAATATGACTGCGCGCGCGTAAGCGCGCTTTTGCTACTTGTCCTATATTAAAAAGCGCATGGCGCCATTTTCGATTATTTCTCGAACCATCTCGAAATTACTCGAAACAATTTGAAACCATTGTTGTCGGGAAACCCGTGTCTCTGCCCGTGTTCGTGATTGGATGAAGCTTTAATTTTTTTTGCCATTTAAAAAAAGAGTCTGCAAACTTCAGGTTTATGAGAAATGTAAGATTATCTGAATAATATATATTCAATAATGATAATCAATGTATTTTTGAAGATTTCAAAAATGAAGCTTTTTAAGAATTTTAAAAGGTTTCAAGATAATAAAAAAATTTCTCAAAATTCCCGGAAAAATCTAGAATCATTTTCTAAAATTTCGAAAAAGAATGCGAAAGATTTTAAACCAAAATCTTTCAATTATCAAGATTACAAAGATTTATAAAAAATGCGAATAAGTTTAAAAATTTTCGAAATTTTAAAAATATTCGAAATTAATTTGAAAGTTGAGAATATTTCAAAAGGTTTAAAAAATGTACATTTTTGAATATTTGGAAAACAAATTTTAAGCTTTTTAAGGATTTTTACAAGATGCACTATAATAAAAAAAATTCTTAGAATTCATGGGAAAATTTGAACTGATTTTTTATTTTGAAAATGTAATTTTGAGAGAACATTTAGAAACATTTTAAAAGATGACAACAGATTTCAAAAGATTACAAAAGATTTCTAAAATCTTCATAACAGATTCTGTAAAATTTTGAAGCAATTTTTGTAATTTTTCAGAATTTTCAGAAAGTGTTTGGAAAAATTCAAATAATTTTAAAAGATATTTAGAAGGCTTAAAAGTTTTGGAAATAGTTGAAAAAGTGATTTAAAATTTGAAAATATTTCAGAAATTTAAAACAAAATGTAAATTTTTGAAAATTTCGAAGCTTTTTAAGAAGTCTAAAGGCTTCAAGAAAATAACAAAATTCCTTACTATTTCTGGGAAAATTTAAACTGAATTTTCATTTTGAAAATAAATTTAAAGAGAAAAGGATTTCAAAAGATTTTAAATTACTTTCTAAAATTTGGAAAAAGAATCTGGAAGATTTGAAGGCAAGTTTTTTAATTTTTCCAAATTTCGAGAAAATTTTTGGAAAAATTCGAATAATTTTGAAAGATATTTAAAAGGTTTAAACGTTTTTGGAAATAGTTAAAAAAATTATTTGAAATTTGAAAATAGTGCAAAAAATTAGAAACAAAATGTAAAGTTTGGAAGATTTTGAAAAAAATTTCGAAGCTTTTTAAAAAGCTTAAAGGGCTTCAAGAAAATAAAAAAACTTTCTTAAACTTCCTGGGAAAATTTGAACTGATTTTTTATTAAATAAATTCTAAGAGAAAATTGACAAAGATTTCAAAACATTTTAAATCATTTTCTAAAATTTCGAAAAAGAATGGGAAAGATTTTGAAACGAAATATTTCCATTAGCAAAATTGCAACATTTTATAAATATTAAAAAAAAAATTTCAAAATGTTTCACGATAATAAAAGATTACAAAGTTTTATAAAAAAATTTGATCAAGTTTAAGAGACATTTAAAAGTATTAAAAAGAGTCAAAATTAATTGAAAACTGAACAAGATTTTTAAAAAGTGAAAAAAATGTACATTTTTGAATAATAAATAAAAATAAAAATTCGAATAATTTAAAAATATATTTAGAAGGTGTAAAAGTTTTGGAAACAGTTAAAAAAATAATTTGAAAATATTTCAAAAAATTTAAAACAAAATGTAAATTTTTGAAGATTTCAAACAAAAATTCGAAGCTTTTTAAGAAGTTTGAATGGATTCAAAAAAATAAAAAAAACTTTTTAAAAATTCCTGGGAAAATTCAAACGGATTTTTTATTTTGAAAATAAATTTTAAGAGATAATTGACAAAGATTTCAAAAGATTTTAAATTATTTTCTGAAATTTCGAAAAAGAATGGGAACGATTTTCAAAAAAAAATCTTTCCTTTAGCAAAATTTCCAAATTTTATACGAAATTTGAAAAAAAATGTAAAAGATTTCACGATAATAAAACATATTTCTCATAAATCATGGGCTAATTTAAATTGATTATTTATTTTGAAAAATTAATTTTAAGATAATGTTACAAAAAATTTTAATTTCAAAAGATTTCTAAAATTGTCAAAATACATTCTGGAAGATTTTAAGGCAGTTTTTGTAATCTTTCAGAATTTTAAGAAATTTTTTGAAAAAATTCGAATAATTTTAAAAGATATTCAGAAGGTTCAAAAGTTTGGAAATAGTTGAGAAAATAATTAAAAATTTGCAAATATTTCAAAAAATTTTAAACAAAATGTAAATTTTTGAAATTTCGAAAAAAATGTCAAAGCTTTTTAAGAAGTTTGAAAGGCTTCAAGAAGATAAAATTTTTTTTTAAATTCTTGGGAAAATTTAAACTGACTTTTTATTTGGAAAATAAATTTTGAGAGAAAATTGACAAAGATTTTAAAATATTTTAAATTATTTTCTAAAATTTCGAAAAAGAATGGGAAAGATTTTCAAGCAAAATCTTTCCATCAGCAAGATTGTAAAATTTTATGAAAAATTTGAAGAAAAAAAATTTCAAAATGTTTCACGATAATAAAAAATATTTCTCATAATTCGTGGGATAATTTAAACTGATTTTCTATTTTAAAAAAAGGAATTTTAAGATAATATTTTTGAAAAAATTTAACATTGCAAAAGATTTCTAAAATTGTCAAAATAAAATAAGGATTTTAAGAGATATTTAGAAGGTTTAAATGTTTCAAAAATGATAAAAAATGATTCTAAGATGAAAAAATTTCCAAAAATTTTTAACAAAATGTAAATTTTTGAAGATTTCGAAAAAAATTCTAAAGCATCTAGAGAAGTTTAAAAGGCTTCAAGAAAATAAAAAAGCTTCTTTAAAATTCCTGGAAAAATTTAAACTGAATTTTTAGTTTGAAAATAAATTTTAAGAGAAAATTGACAAAGATTTCAAAATTGTTAAAATTATTTTCGAAAATTTCAAAAAATCTTTTCATTAGCAAGATTACAACATTTCAAAGGGTTTCACGATAATACAAAATATTTTTCATAATTCATGGGATAATTTGAACTGATTTTTTATTTTGAACAATTAATTTTAAGATAATATTTAAACAAAATTTTAACATTTCAAAAGATTTCCAAAATTGCCAAAACAGAATCTGGAAGATTTGAAGGCAAGTTTAAAAATTTTTCAGAATTTCAAGAAAAATGTTGGAATTTTTTAGTTTGAAAATAAATTTTAAGAGAAAATTGACAAAGATTTCAAAAGATTTAAAATCATTTTCCAAAATTTCGAAAAAGAATGGGAACGATTTTCAAGCAAAATCTTTCAATTAGCAAGATTTATAAAAAATGCGAGTAAGTTTAAGTTTAAGACATTTCGAAATGTTAAAAAGATTCAAATTAATTTAAAAGTTGAAAATATATCAAAAGTTTTGAAAAATTTACATTTTTCATTATTTGAAATTTTTTTTGAAGCTTCTGAAGGATTTTGAAGGGATTCACGATACTAAAAAAATTTTCTTAGAATTCATGGAAAAATTTGAACTGATTTTTGATTTTCGAAAATTAATTTTAAGAGAATATTAAAAACATTTTGAAATATGACAAAAAATTTTAAAAGATTTCTGAAAGCGTCATAACAGATTCTGGAAGATTTAAAGGGAATTTTTGTAATTTTAAGAAAATTGTTGGAAAAATTCGAATAATTTTAAAAGATATTCATAAGGTTCAATAGTTTTGGAAATAGTTAAGAAAATTAATTGAAATTTGAAAATATTTCAAAAAAGCTCAAACAAAATGTAAATTTTTAGGATTTGAAAACAAATTTCAAAGCTTTTTAAGAATTTTAATAGGCTTCAAGAAAATGAAAAAACTTTATTAAAATTCCTGGCAAAATTGAAACTGATTATTTATTTTGAAAATAAATGTTAAGAAAAAATGGACAGATTTCAAAATATTATAAATTATTTTCTAAAATTTCGAATAAGAATGGGAAAGATTTTCAAGCAAAATCTTTCCATTAGAAAGATTGCAAAATTTTATTTAAAGTTTCAAAAGGTTTCACAATAATAAAAAATATTTCTCATAATTCATGAGGTAATTTAAACTGATTTTTTATTTTGAAAAATTAATTTTAAGCTAAACATTTTTAAAAAATTTAACATTTCAAAAGATTTCAAAAATTGCCAAAACAGAAGATT
Source organism: Andricus curvator (assembly GCA_932195095.1). NCBI lineage: Eukaryota > Metazoa > Arthropoda > Insecta > Hymenoptera > Cynipidae > Andricus > Andricus curvator. The sequence goes on from CAKNYM010050293.1 coordinate 72,156, forward strand.
CGGAAGAACTAAAAAACTTGCCTTCACATCTTCCGATTCTATTTCAGAATTTCAAGAATAATTTTGGAAGTTAAAAAATGATTTTAGGTTTGAAAAGATTTCCAAAAATTGTTAACAAAATGTAAATTTTTGAAGATTTCGAAAAAAATTTAGAAGCTTTTTAAAAAGTTTGAGAGGTTTCAAAAAAATAAAAAAAATTCTTGAGATTCCTGGGAAAATTTTTAATTATTTATTAATTAAAAAAATTAATTTCAAAAGAAAATTTGAAAAAGTTTCAAAATATTTCAAAATATTATTATAATTTCAAAATATTTCTACACATTTCGAAAATATCTGAAATATTTAAGGGCAATTATTATAATTTTGAGAGATTTTCCAAATTTTTAGGAGTATTTCGAGTCAGTTTAAGATATATTAATCTTCGAAACTTCTAAAAGTCTGAATATCTTCCAAACTGACTCGGATTTTTACTAACATTTTTCAAAATCCTGAAAAACAACAAATTATACTTTTTCCACATATCTGAAAGTTTCAAAAAAAAAAGTTGAATTTTCTCAAGAATCTTAGGGAAATTATATATCTCTAAAAACAAATGAACAAATAAACTAAAAAAGAAATACATACTTTCGTGTTAAAAAATTGAACTATTTTTTAGCAAATTTGTCTCTTTTTTAAAAATCTTAATTTTTTTTTGGTTTAAAATGCAACTGGTAAAAATTAATTTTTCTGTTGGGGATTCAGCTATTTGGTATTAAAGATTTTTTTTAAAAATAATTTGAAGAGAATATTTAAAAAGATTTTTCAAGATTACAAAATATTTTCAAATTTGTCATAACAGAATCTGGAAGATTTTAAGGCAACTTTAAGAAAACATTTGAAAAAATTCGAATAATTTTAAAAGACATTCAGAAGATTCAGAAGTTTTGGAAATGATTAAAAAATAATTGGAAATTTGAAAAGATTTTCAAAAATTAAAAAAAAATGTGAATATTTGAAGAATTCCAAAAAAATTTTGAAGCTTTTTAAGAAGTTTGAAAGGCTTCAAGAAAATCAAAAACTTTTCTTGAGATTCCTGGAACATTTGGTTTGAATTTTTATTTTGCAAATTTAATTTTTAAAGTAAATTTAAAAAGGTATCAAAACATTTTAGAAGATTTCTACAAAATGTCGAAAATATCTGGAAGATTTAAAGACAATTTTTTTAATTTTGAAAGATTTTTCAAACTTTTAGGAATACGTAGTTCCAGTCAGTTCAAAATATACTTTCCAAACTTCTAAAAGTCCTAAATATCTTTTAAACTGACTCGAATTTTTCCCAAAATTTGTCAAATTCCTAAAAATAAAAATCATACTAATTTCAATTGAAAAAAATGAGTTTCAAGAAAAAAATGAATTTCAAGAAGAAAATGAATTTCAAGAAGAAATTGACAAATATTTCAAAACATCTTAAGTTATTTCCTAAAATTTCGAAAAATAATGTGAACGATTTTGAAGCAAAATTTTTCAATTAAAGTTTTATAAAAAATTCGTGCAAGCTTAAGAGATATTATGAAATTTGAAAAAGATTGAAAATTATTTTTAATTAAAAACGATTTTTAAGAAGTTGAAAAAATGTACATTTAGCAATATTTGAAAATAAAAATGTTGAATCTTTTTGAGGATCTTTAAGGTTTCACGATGATAAAAAAATTTTCTCAAAATTCATGGGAAAATTTAGAAGGTTTGAAAGTTTTGGAAATAGTTAAAGAAATAATTTAGAATTTGAGAAGATTTTCAAAAATTGTAAAAAAAATGTAAATTTTGAATATTTCGAAAAAATTTCGAAGCTTTTGAAGAAGTTTAAAAGATGTTAAGAAATTTAAAAACTTTTTTAAAGATTCCTGGGAACATTTTTGATGACTTTTTATTTTGAAAAATTCATTTTTAAAGAAAATTTTAAAATATTTTAAAACATTTCAAAAGATTTCTAGAAATGTCGAAAAAAATCTGGAAGATTTAAGGGCAATTTTTTCAATCTTGAAAGCTTTGTTAAAATGTTAGGAATAATTGAAGTCTACTTAGAAGATATTTTCAAAATTTCTGAAAGTCCTGAATATCTTTTCAACTATCTCGAATTTTTCCTAAAATTTTGAAAAAACCTGTAAAATAGAAAAATATTTTTTCAACATATCTGAAATCTTCAGAAATATTTTTGAATTTCTTAAGAATCTTAGGAAAAGGATATTTCTATAACCTTAAAAACAAATAAACCTTCAGAAGAAATATTTATTTTTTATTCAAAATCATTTATCCCTTAAAATTATAATTTGGGTGGATTTTTTTTCTTTTTTGACTGAAAAATCTTGTTTGGTTAAAAATTGAATTATTTGATTGAAAATTCGTTTTTTTTTTGGTTTGAAAATTCATCTGTTTTTGAATTTTCTGGAATTCCACTATTTAATTGAAAGTTCGTCTCTTTTTTTTGAAAATGCAAAAGAGTTGAATTTTCAATCAAGAAAGATTTTTCAACAAATAAAGGAAAAAATTTTTATCCACAATGTTGAGTTTTCAAGTCATAAAGACGAATTAAAAAAAAAAGTTAAGTTTACAACACAAAAATAGGCATTTTCTATCATAAAAATTGAATTTTCGACTAAAAATGACGAGTTTTTAACAATTTGAGTGAATTTTCAACTAAAATAGATCAATCTTCTAGCAAAAATGGAATAGCTGCATTTTTAGTAAAGAAATTAATTTTCAAAAACAAAAACAAAAAATTTTTAACCAAATTTGTTACATTTTTAACCAAAGAAATAAACTTTCAATCAAAATGATATATCTTAAATAACAAAAAAAAAATTGATCAAATAGGTGAATTTTCAACCCAGAAGATGAATTTTCTACCAAAAAATAGAATAGTTTAATTTTAAGTCAGAGAAATAAGTTTTTAACCAAATAAAATAAAATTTTAAACAAAAATATTGAATGTCTATAAACAAAAATTTCGACGAAAATGGAATAGTTAAATATTTAGTTAAAAAAATCATTTTCAATAAAAAAAAAACTAATTTTTAACCGAAAAAATGAAATTTCAACTAAAAAGATTAATTTTCTTCCAAAACAGAATGATTTTTAATAAAATATATGAATTTCCAACCAAATATTTTAATTTGTAATAGAATTAGTTTAGAAATTCAACTATTTGGTTAAACAATTCTGTTATTTGTTGAAAAAACTTCTTTTTTGGTAGAAAAATTATTCTTTTTGTTTGAAAATTCATTTTTTTTAGAATTCATTTTTTAAACTAAAAATGTAATTATTCCATTTTTTTGTTGAAAATTAATTTATTTTGTTGAAAATTCGTTTTTTTTATAGAAAATTAATCTTCATGGTTAAAAATTCATCCTTTTTGGTTAAAAATACAACTGTGTCGTTAAAAAGTAATCTGTTTTGGATAAGGATTCTACTATTTTGTTGATAATTGATATTTTTGGTTGAAAAATCAACTACTTGGTTTAAAGTTAAACTATTTTTATAAAAATTCAACTGTTTGGAAGGAAATTAATTTTTTTACTGAAAAGCAATTTTTTTCTTCAAAAAGTCAACTACTTTGTTGAAAATTGAATTACGCTGTTAAAAAAAATTAATCTTCTTGATTAAAAATTCATTTTTTAAAAAGATTAATCATTTTAGTTCAAAGTTCATCTCTTTTGCTGAAATTTTACCTGTTTTGTTGAAAATTCGTTTTTTTTTTTGGTAAAAAGTAATTCTTCTTGGTTGAATTTTTTTTGAGGATTCACTTTTTAAAAAAAAAATGTAAATATTCCATTTTTGGTTAAAAATTAATTAATTTTGTTGAAAATTCGTCCTTTTTGGTAAAAAATGAATCTTCTTGGCTGAAAATTCATTTATTTTATTAAAAATGTATCAATTTAGGTGAAAGATCACCTTTTTTGTTGAAATTTTTTTTTTTTGACTCAATTTTTCAAACTAAAAATGCAACTATTCCATTTTTGGTTGAAAATTCGTCCTTTTAGTAACAAATTAATCCTGTCGGTTGAAAATTAATTTTGTTGTTGTGGTTAAACATTGATTTTTGAAGGTTCATCCCTTTGGTTGAAAATTTAACTATTTTGTTGAAAATTAGTTTTTTTTTGGTTGAGAATTAATTTTTTTGAACTAAAAATGTAACTATTCCATTTTCGGTTAAAAATTAATTAATTTTGTCAAAAGTTTGTCTTTTTTGCTAGAAAATTAATCTTTTCGGTTGAAAATGCATTGTTGTTGTTGTTAAAGATTTATCTTTTTTTTGAAGGTTCATCTCTTTTGTTCAAATATTAACTATTTTGTTGAAAATTAGTTTTTTTTTGGTTGAGAATTAATTTTTTTAAACTAAAAATATAACTATTCTATTTTTGGTTGGAAATTCATTTTTGTTGTTGTTGTTGAAGATTGATATTTGTTTTGAAGGTTCATATCTTTTGTTCAAAATTGAGCTATTTTGTTGAAAATTCGTTTTTTTTTGTTTGGTAGAGAATTAATTATTTTAACTAAAAATGTAGCTATTCTATCTTTGGTTGAAAATTAATGTATTTTGTTGAAAAATGGTATTTTTTGGTGGGAAATTATAATCTTCTTGGTTCAAAATTCGTCCTTTCTGGTTAAAAATGCAACTGTC
>CAKNYM010050293.1:76822-96519 GCA_932195095.1 Andricus curvator
TCTTCTTGGTTCAAAATTCGTCCTTTCTGGTTAAAAATGCAACTGTCAGGTTGAAAATTAATCTGTTTTGGGTGAATCATCTGTGACATCTGTCGTTACGAATCCATCTTTTGTGGTTGAAAGATCAACTACTTGGTTTAAAGTTAAACTATTTTTATGAAACTTTAACAATTTGGAAAAAATACAACTTTTTTGTTGAAAAATCATCTTGTTCGCTCAACAATTCAACAACTTGCTTGAAAGTTGCATTACTTTATTAAAAATTCTTTTTTTTTCGTTGAGGATTCATCTCTTTGGTTGAAAATTTAACTATTCCATTTTTGGTTGAAAATTTATCAGTTTTAGTTGAAAATTCAACTATTTAGTAAAAAATTGATCTTCTTGTTGAAAATTCATGCATTTTGTTGGAAATTAATCTTTTTGGTAATAAATTTAACTATATTGTTGAAAATTAGTTTTTCATTAAAAATGCAACTGTCTTGTTGGAATTAATCTGTTTCGGTTGAGGATTCAACTAGTTTATTGAAAATTGGTCTTTTTTGGCTTAAAAATTATTCTCATGCAGGACGAAAATTCAAACTTTTTGCAGAAAATTCGTATGTTTGGCTTGTAAAATAAAATAATTTGGTAGAAAAAAAACTATTTGGTTAAAAATTAACTTCTTTGATGAAAAATTCATGTTTTTGGTAGAAAATTCAACTATTTCGTTAAAAATTGAACTATTTGCTTGAAAATTCGTCTTTTTCGGAAGAGAATTAATCTTCTTGGTGGAAAATTGATCTTTTTGATTTAAAATTAAACTACTTCTCTGAACGAAGAATTCCCGCGTAGTTCGGGTTCAGACCCCAATAGTTCGGGTGCTTTCTCTTTTTTTCTGTTTCACACGAAGGTTTGGCGCGCCTGTACTACTGAGACGTGCGATCACCCCAACCATTCGGGTGCCCACCTGAAACAGCAGCGGCCGAAGTGGTGGGGCGCCCGCCCGAATAGTTGGGGAGCTTGCACGAATGATTCGGGAGATTCGAGTCGTCAACCGAGTTGGATGTTCCGCGTTCGACGTTTGCGCATGTTCGCTAATGATTTGATTTTTCGACTCATGTGCAAGCAAAGAATAATGTTTTATATTTCTCTTACCTTCGTTAATGATTATCCAAAGAAAAACCAGATAACTAGTTACACATTATTCCACTGACATCTCGCACACGAACAATAAAATCGACAGAAACTAGAAACAGTGACATTCGGGAAGAGCCTGATGTTCATCAGCTGCGGCCATTAGCGAACATCCGCAAACGTCGAACGCGCAACATCCAACGCGGTTGATGACTCGAATCTCCCGAATCATTCGTGCAAGCTCCCCAACTATTCGGGCGGGCGCCCCACCACTTCGGCCGCTGCTGTTTCAGGTGAGCCCCCGAATGGTTGGGGTGATTGCACGTCTTAGTAGTGCAAGCGCACCAAACCTTCGTGTGAAAAAAAAGAGAAACCACCCGAACTATTGGTGTGTAAACGCGAACTACACGGGAATTCTTCGCTCAGTGTTGATTGAAAATTGAAGAATTAAAAAATTGAAAAATTCATTTTATCGCTTGTACGAAGTAGTAGTACTACTTCGTGATCGCTTGTGCCAGTGCGAGATTTTGAGTTTTTGGTTGGAAAAAGTGAGAGGAGTGGTGAAAAGAAGTTGTGAGAAGGTGAGGAAGGGTGTCTGGGATAAGTGGCAGCGAGTGTGAGAAGGGAGAAACACAGGTGAAGTTAAAAGTGAACGATCAAAAACTGGCACGCCGAGAGAGTGAGGTTAGGGTCGGACCAGAAGGACACAGAAAGAGGAAAGCAGTGCTAGTGCCGTCTAGTGGAGAGTGGAGAAAGTTAAGAAAGAAAGGAATTTGACTTGAGCAGTAGCGACGAACAAAGTGAGATGGGCGATGAAAAGAAGGAGAAGAAGCAGAAGAGGGAAAAGAGGGAAAAGGAGGAAGGGATGAAACTGGTCTATAAACAAGCGGTGTATGATCCAACAAACCATGGTCCCGCCACTTCGATGCTCAAATACGTTCGACTTCGCGTTACCCGAGTACCCCCACCATACTCGCTGCACTGGCGCGAACGGAAAGCGAAGCCAACTGCCATTCAAATTCAAAGTTGTGAAGAAGATTGGATTTAAAGATCCAAGATGGAAGGGTAGTCGGGTCTAACTAGGGAGCCGTCTGATTGGTTGACTTTTTTTTACTTGCGCGTGGAGAGAACATAGTTTGTTGGATCATGCAAGCGGTGGATATGCTGGAAGTGAGGCAGGACATGTTCATCACGGACTTGAAGTGTAAATGGGAAAGAGAAAGAGCACACATGAGAAGTGAACGGGAGATTGATAGGAGAAACTTTGAGGGAACGCTGAATAAGATGGTGGAAAACTTGGAATAGCTGAGCGCAAAGATGGAGAGATTGTAGAAAGGAAAGGAAGAGAGAGAAACGAAAGAAATTGGATGCCAGACGAAAGAGGAAGAGAGAACATGGAGGGAGCTGCCGAAGAAGCTAACGCCAGAAGAGTGGGAGAGAGAAAAGGAAGAGAGAGCGCAGAGAAGGAGGAACCTTAGAGTGCTTGGAATCAGCAAGGAGGAGAACGAGGTAACGAATGTGTTAGGCCTAGGGGTCTTGGCCGCGCATACGAAGGTGGTGGAGAAAATGGATAAATCCAAGAAAATGGATGGAGGGATGCTCCTTAAGTTAAAGACATGGCTGAGAAGGGAGAAGCGGAGAATGGAACTGGCAGGGAACGAAGTTGAGCTAAGGTTCATGAGGGCGAAGGTAGGGGAGACGATCTCGGACTGGAGTGAGACGGAAGGAGAGATGGTGGTATCCGGCACGATAACGCTGTCGAAGAAGAAGGAGGCGATCAGGAAAGGAAGAAAGGGGTGAGAAAAGGAGGTGCTGGAGCGCCAGATGTGAGACGAGAATAAAGAGAATAGAAGTGGTCCTCTGTGTTTGTTATACAGGACATAGTTAGGTAAGGTATGGTGGAAGAGTTTGTTTGTAAAGTGTTGGTTGAGGAAAAAGAGGAGTCTAGGGCACTGCGTGAAGCGCACTGAGGGAAGGATCCTCTTTGAGGATCTTCTGTGTGGATACGAAACGAGAAGCGGAAAGGTAAAGCAGAGTAGGGGAAAAGTGTTAGTGTAGGGTAAAGAGGCAGCTGGGGCACTATGTTAGAGAGAAGGAGAAAGACACACGTAGAGACTGTAGGAATTATAGGGAGAAGGGAGCAGAGAGAGGGAGATTAGAGCTAGGGCTTCCGTTTCAAACTTCCTTTTAATATAAGTAGGGTTAAGATAGGTTAAGAATACTGATTGTAAGGAGAGGAGATGCTTTTATAAAGGTTTTTTCAAGATTCTCAAACCCGTGAAAGGGAGAGAGTATAATAAACTACAACTAACATAACTTAAAATTGTCCCAAAATTGTAAATCTTCTTTGAAATCTGTACCGATTTCCGGTGAAAGACGCGATCATATCCTCAAATTGTTCAAAAAGATGTTATCTTCTTTGCTACTTTGAAATCCAATGTACCGATTTCCGGTGTAAAATGCCCACATAACCTAAAATTATTGAATAGGGCTGAATCTTCTTCGAAATCTGCTCTTTTCGAAACAACCGCTTTCCTGTGAAAAACGTGAATATATCCTTAAACTGTTCAAAAATTAAAAATCTTGTTTGAACTATAATGATTTATATTTTAAGGCTAAACTCGTACCTTTTAAATCTAATGATGTTTGTTTAAAACTGTCAATTTCCGGCAAAAAACGATAACAAAACCGAAGAACGTAAATTCTTGACAATTTTTAAGCTTCGATATCTAATAATTGTTTATTAAAAATAACGATTTCTGATTTAAAACGTTAACATAACCTAAAATTGTTGAAAATTGGGAATCTTGACGATGATTATTGTTTAAAAATGCTAGTTTCCGGTGAACAAAAACGCAACCTCGAATTTTTATAATATTAAGTCTTCTTCGAAACGCAACGTTTTTCTATGATTTTTCTTATAAAAAGGCACTATTTGTATATTTAATTTTCAAAAATAGTACAGTGATTCGGAAAGCTGATTCTTCAGTATATTTTTATTAATTTTTTTATTTTTATTTCTCAAATGTACATGCTTTTAAGAAATTTACATATCAAAAATACAATCTTATCTAAATTTCTACCGTCTGCAGCCGGTATTTGTATTAGAAGCGCTCGCATTCGCCACAATATTTTGGCAGAAGAGTGGAAAACTGCAGAAAACCGAAACTCCCGAGCAAATTAGGTTACCGACAGATAAATTTGGATCAATCTGTATATAATGATATTTTCAGCCTTACGAGCCTGCGGTGAAGTTTATTTTAATCCACGTTGACAATAGCTTTACAGAAAGGAAGAGTGAAGAAGTTTATTAAGAGTAAATCATGAAAATAAATCGTGAACAGACTGCTTTGTATTAGGTTATCGCATAAACACAACCAGTGCCGAAAAAGTTGGTATGCACTGCACACGCAGGAACATCCCAGTGGGCAAAAAAATTAAGGATGTCCTAGAGGCGTCTTCGGGACATCCCTAAGACATCTTTTGGAACATGTCTTTTGGAATTCCTAGGGATGCTCTTGAGGCGTCTAATGTCAGTACGAAAGATGTCCCGAGAACGCCCTATGTCTTTAAGACGTCTTTAGGACATCTTTAGGACATTGGACGTCTTAAAGACGTTAATTGGTCTGACATTGGACGTCCTAGAAATGTCCCAAGGATGGGTTTGGGATGTTCATGATTTTGTGCCCACTGAGATGAGTCTAAAAAATAAAATCGAAAACGGAAATTGCATCACTGGTTGATGTTTCAGCTGCAACAATGTATAAGATTTACCTGATTTTTACTTTTGTTTGACAATTCAAACATCATTTTGTACTGGGTATGCATTTCAGATAGTCAACTTGTTTAGCATAGATAGTGTCTGTGAAATAGCCTGATTGGTTATTTCTTTGTTTAGTGGAACTTGTCGGGACTATGTGGATGTGTTCCCTTGGTTCAGCATGGGTTCATCTGGTCCATATTTCCAATCTAAAGCACGGATTTCGTCTGGCTTAAGTTTCCTAACGTACCCGGTAAGCATGTTCATTGTCGCTGGTACATTATTTATATCATATATTCTGAAAAAATGACGACCTTCAGGGATGCTAAAGATTCCCAAGATGTCACCATGTTTATTTCCTAGTGTAATACGCTTAATATGTGGTTCTATGAATTTAAAGCCTGAAGGGTTGCTATTTGTTTTCACTTTAACTTCATTGGGAGGAAAAGCGTATATGAATCTTTGTTTTTTCCATCGATACCAATGAATAGGAAAAATTCCGCGATGATCAGAAATTCTGGGAGGAGGAGGAGAACCTGGAAAAGAATGTGATATGCCAGAAGAAGATCCACCAGCTGAGCTACCAGGTCGGTCAGATTCCGAGCTTATTTCTGTAAGAGCATCAGGCGTTCTTTCACGAGAGGAAGAAGGAGATCCGGTAGCAGGAGAAGCAGAGTAGTAGACGGGAGATGAACTCGCGCTAACAGAACGGCTAAATTCTGTAAGAAGAAATAGAGATGGATGAATGTTAACATTTACAATATATTTTAATTAAAACGATTCAGTAGAAGCATTCCAGGTGAATATATATATATATTTATGTTTTCGGTTTCGATTCCTTTGGAATAGAACCGAAGGGCCTATGACAAAGCCACCGAACGCGTCCTCGGGTTGCGGATAGAGGGTCCCGATACCAAGGGTTTCTGCTGAATATGGTTACAATAATTAATAAGCAGTCGCGGACAATTGTCCAGGGATGGCCCCGAAGGAATAACTCCTAAGCGAAGGCGCAACAACCGTGCCGAAAGCTGAATGGCGCTTGGGTTAGGTGTCTCAAACGGTGACTCTGGGATACCGGGGGACCTTTCAGAGTATCAGCCTTATCCTTGCACGCGGGGCTCTACAGGGATGGACTAACCCTTTTCCTAGCTGCTCGTGGGAACAACAATGAATCCACCAAAAGACCAAAATGTTGTAGATGTGGTTCAAGACAATTGAACGCGCAGAGCACCCGACAATCGGTCGGCAAACAATTCCGATCAGCCTAGAGTTCGGGGTGCTGAAAATAATTTAGATGGAAACACGACGACGAACCGGCGAAACGCCCACATTGAGTGGACGGATCAACTCAAGGATGACGTGCTAGACTGCTACGATGCCAGCATTATCCCTGTTCGCGGAGGCTTTATGGCGCGTATGCACACTCTGTGGTGCCAAAAACACCCAGAGCTTCAGCACTTTTCGCATCAGTCTTTGCGAAATCAAGCCGTCAACCTCCGGAAAAATGGATATGTACGCGGAGCGCTTCCCCAACCGCTGCTTGATCAAGCTGCAGACGAAGATGAGGAAGCGACATTGAGACCAACCGCAGAAAGCAGGCACCTTCTGAGAGATGATCGCAATTTCATTACAAGAAGGAACATTAACATGCAAGTTCCTCCTAAGCCCCAAGATCTGGCTGAAAGGGATGACTCCCTTCGTGGAGATATCTCGCAAGAGTCCGACTTCTGGACCATTAATTGATCAGTTTATGGTGCTGCGAGAGCTTTGGCTGATTCAAATCGAAGGCTGAAACCGACGATGGATCAAAAGACCAAAAGACGCTTGCATCAACTGAACAAGAAGATTGGATGGGCAAGACAGAATGCGTCCCGTGTTCAATGTGTGATTGACAAAATAACATCTGGTAGACCGTTCACGGAAAGATATCAAAAGTTTGCCCAAGAACTGAGGATCTACAATCACGCACTGAACAAGTCAAAGCTGCTGACAATCAAGCAGCATATTGTTGACAAAATACGGGTGTTATCTGACGCAAAGAGGAAAATACAGGAGGGGGAGGGGCGGGCCCGGGAGAATCAACAGTTTCTTGATGACCCCTCGCGCCTCTTCAGCGATCTCCCTGTTTCTCTCAAAGATCCGCCCAAGCCTGGCAAGGTCAAGACTTTTTGGAGTGAGGTTTAAAAGAATCAACTATAATTGAAGGAAAACACTGAGAATATCATCCGCTTCAAGGAGTTTTGGGACAACCTCATAACATATCAAGAATTTCTGGTAGTAGAAGTTTACTTCTACACACCAATATCTGGTCCGCATCTGTACTCCTACCGAAGAATGGCGAATTGTCAAACCCAAGGAACTACAGGCCAATAACTTATCTAAAAACGCTGTATAAGATCTTCTTAGCCATCCTGAACGACAGGGTTGTCCGGAGAATTGAGCCTGTAAGAGTAGAGATGTGCGAACAAGGTGGCTCGAAAAAAGATGTAGCAGGCTGCCGAGAGAATCTGCTAATTGACAGGTGCTTCTGCAAAAATTGAATCATTCCACCAGCGCTGCCTGTCAATGGCCTGGATTGACTACTGGAAAGCTTGCGGTTCAATCTCCCATAGACTTATCATCTGTATGTTGGAAAGCTTGAAGGTTTATCCACACATAGTGAGATGGATAGAGAGATTGATTCCCCTCGGAAAAACTAGATTCACTATCTGATCTGGAAATAATCGTAAGACAACGGACAGCGTAACCTTCTAGTGGCGCGTCTTTCAGAGCCACTATCTCTCGCACTACGCAATTCTCCTGGGTACCTCTGCAGCGACACTAATCATCGCGAGCATGAGGTCACTCATGAATTTTATATGAATGACCTGAAGATCTATGCTTCTGGTGCAAGGGATCCTCAGAGTGCTTTAAGTGTCATCGAGAGGTACGCAAGAGATATTGGTATGGAATTTGGATTGGACAAGTGTGCCAAGATTCGTCTAAAGCGAGGAAGAATTACTGGCGTTCCCGAGGACCCTGAGTTCGTGGATATCAGTACTACCAGGTTCTGCGAAGCCGGTACGAGCATCTTCCAATCTGCCGGAGTTGAAAAAGATATCTAAGACTAACATACTTAACGTCCCGGTTCTAGTCTGCTGGTTTGGGATGGTTCAATGGACGAAGAACAAGTTCACGTCCCTCGACATTGCCACGCGTAAGATCATGCATATGCAGAAGAGCTTGCATATCAATTCGTCCGTTTCGCGATCGTACATCTCACGCCGTCAAGATGGGCGCGGAGTTTTGAATCTCCAATGTCTTTATAATTAAATTAACCTGGGTACAGCTCAAATCGTCGCAAATGGAAGAGATCCTCTCCTGGAAAATGTCAGGAATCACGAGATGATTGGTAAAGGAGCGTTCCTTTACAAAGCCGCGGAGCTGGCTGCTGAGCCCCTTGGCCTGAATATTAACTTTTACAGAATGTAATGTTGCAGTTTTAACACTGCAAATTCCATGTTTGTTTGATATTTTCTTTTAATGTAAGCAGCTCCTCTCCTTTTCGCAAGGGCTTGTCGCAGAGCACAGAGTCTGACCAGGGGGTTTTATAGGTTTACGGCATTATTTATATTATCGTTCTTTTCTTTTATTATCAGTTTTCTGGCTTATTTCTTATTTTCTTTTAACTAAAGCTCTGTTTTATTTGAAGCGGAAAGGTCACACTCTTTTGGGGCGATAACGAGATTCTTTTAATTTATTTATGTTTTTTTGGGGTTTCTTTTGTTATATGACAAATCGACGAGTGACATGGATGGAGGCTATAAGGAGCGTAGATTGGGAAGCACACTTGGAAATCTGGATTCAACCTTCAAAAGTACGATGGTGATCGGACGGGCTGTATCGTCCTGCTGATGGTTGGTCAAGGGCAGAATCTTTATTGTACAACGTGGGTGAAGTGCGGATGTGAGTCCCGCCTTCAAAACTCCCGCGACTATTGCCATTCAGCATGGCGTCAGCAGCGCAGTTCATTGGTCAGTGTAGTCGAGATCTGCTAGCAGCCAACGGACGCGGAGGAGAGCGGTCGGAAGTTCCTATATACCATGAACGTGAGCGCGCTAATTCTGAGGGATAAACTCCCTAAAGCCGCGAACCGGTGCGGATTGCGTTGCGCAGTAACGCTAAGAAGGTCTGCAACGACGTCCTTCCTTTGCGTCGTTCGAGCTTGGCGGCAGAGAGCATCTCGCTAAACTGAGTGACTGACACTCTTGGTCAGACTTCGCTCATGTGAGCTTGATTATTATGGTTTGTAACCGTTGGAAATTTTATACGGCATTGGTTCGCAATACCTAATTAATATTTTTGAGGAGGCTTCGTCATCATCGTTGAAGTAAGACGGCCAAAACAAAAATTTACTTCAATGTGAATAGTGTGGTTTTATGTGTCATTCCGATATAAAAAAAAATCTACTCCATGGCGGACTCGCGCGCGTCTTTCTGTTGGGGGTTTAGTTTTGGTTGGCGCGTTCCGGTCAAGATTTTGTCTTTCAGCTTCGTTTAACTTTGCTTCAACTTTAAAAATTGTTTTAACTTTGTTGTATAGTTGATTAGTTTTTGTGCGCACGTGTTTTCTTGTGTCCTTGTAATCTTGCTATCGCAAACTACGAAAGTTTGGCTTTCCCGCTTCCTAGTGTTTATCTGAAGGAAGGTAATTTAATTTATTCGAATGTTTATATGTATTGAAAATGGCTGCCTTGGGTTGAGTCGTTCGTTGCGGCATCTTTTTAAATGCAGCTGAGAATCTTATTTACCTTAACCTGTTTGCTTTTCGCTTATGCGCTTCTTGTACATTTTACTGCTTGTGGAAAATTAACGATTCCTTTTTTTATATATAAGGTTTTTGGTAACACTGTTTATCTTTGTCGCGTCGCTATGTGCGGATTAATCTTTCATGTCAAAGTTCTGTTCTGTTCAATCTCACTGTTTGAATATATACTATGGACTATTTATTACTAAAAAAAATGCTTCTTTTATTTTTGTTTTGCGAAAATCCCTCTCTTCGTTCTTTGCATGTTGAGGTTTTCAGAATACCCACGCCACTCTCACAGGATGAGCGGGAACCGGAAATATAGGGTTAATTTTCTCTTGTGTTAAATAAGTTTTTATTATCTCGTGAACAATTTTTCTTTCGTATAAAACGGTATATTTGTTCCGTCCGCTCAAATATGATATTGATTTGATTGATCGGATTTGAATCAAAATATAAGTAATCAGTTTCTCAGTCGACCCTAGAAGAAGCTGGGAAACGCTGTTTTAAGAAATGTATAAGATCAGTTCTTGTCGATGGAGCTAACGTTTGCTTTCCTCAAATCATCGTGACTTAATTCAGATACAAAGGGTTTCACTTTCGCGTACCAGGATTATGTAATTTCCAACTTAGTATACCGTAACCGCATTTTACGTCAAGAAGTTCATAGCGATAGATGCAGATCGTGCAATGCATATGCTGAGTATCTAGAAAACACAGTTCCCAGGTGCCACACTCACGCGGAAACGACATATCTTCACAGACACAATGCGGCCCTAAGAGTAACTTACAACCATCTTTTTTGCTATTACAGTGCTCAATTTTCTGGAACTACGATTTTTGACAGCAGTACCGATTGCACACTCGAGGTCTGACATAGTTCTCTAGGACTTCAAGAAACGAACTATATTCGTGAACTCGGTTGTATACGTTGCCTGCAAATTCCGGTTAAGTGGGCAATATCGATGATACCAGTGTGGAAATTTCGTCGTGAGCCTGATTAGGCCCAAGCCTGGCAAAACTAGGCCCTGGCCCGGTGATCAGGCCTGGGTCAAGCTCAAATGGAACACTAAATCTGGCCAGGGCCTGACTTGATTTACAGGCTAGGAAGAAAAACTGGAGAATAAACAAAAAACCGATATAAATGCTTATCACACATCTCTTCACTTTTGTTTCCGTATCAAAATAACGAAATGAATAAGTGATTTAGTTATTACTCACAATACAATAATTACATTGTTAAAATTCATCATCAGAGAACGTACGAAACGTTATCTAACTATGGTTTTTGGCAGTCAATTAGATTAAGTATTTGAATAATTCGTATCTTTCCACTTTGAAGTATTAACATGTAAATACGTGTCATGTTGGTATAGAGGTGACGTGATCTATACACACATTTCACAATATTATAGTCTTCTCATTGTTCTAATAAAATTCAAAATGTTACGCAATTGCGTTCTTTTCTGACGAAACTTTTCCATGTGTCACGTTTCACATTTATATAACACTTTTTAATAATTGTAGATATATATGATATAATATATATAAAATGAGAGAGAGAAGGAGAGAGGTAGGGAGGGTGAGAGGGAGAGGGAGGGAGAGAGAGAGAGAATTTCAGGAATTACCCTAGTGTCCAAATTGTGACCGGGCCGTTCACTGGATCCGCTAGGGCATATTTTCATCCTTTTTCGCATTTATTCACAATTTCACATAGAACTCAGCACTCTTTTGATCTTTCAAATATTTATATTTATTTATTTGTATTTATTCATGTGTCAAAAGATTACAAATTGAAAACTGTGCGCGATAACCCGACGCACAATATTGCACGTCGTTTTTAATTCTTATTTTTTTAACAGATGAACAAATACAAATAAATAAATGCAAATCTATAAAAAGATGAAAAGAGTGTGTAGTTCTATGTGAAATTGTGGATAAAATGTGGAAAGAGATTAAAATATGCTCTAGCGATCCCAGTGAACAGAACGCTCACTATGTGGTTACTTTACGATCATGCAATTATGTGACCATTCCGTTCACTTTACAAATTTATATTAATTTTAATACCATTATCAATATATAGAATGCGGAATAAATCGGACTAATCGTAATTTGTGGTATGCTTAAAAATGTGCTTAAAATTTCAGTTATATTGTATTATTATATTTACCAATAGAATTGAAGATAAACACCAAAGTGAAGACAAGTGTAGAAAAGATACTCATCTTTTCCAAGTAGAGGATAAACTGGTTAATATAGCAATAAAAAAATCGTCTCACAGTGTAAATAATGTGTATTCTAAAATGCTTTATTACTAAATTTTATTTGCTTTTCATAAATTAGTTTTAAGTAAAGAAATTTTGCTACTACAGCTGTTTAATCTTGAAGTAAAATAAATCTAAACGATTATGAAATTTATATATAATTTTTTATTATGAGGAAGGCAGTAATGTGGGGAGGAGTGAGATTTTTAGATAGATCTCTAATTCCCGTGTTACTTATTCAAATAACACGCTCGTTCCGCAACACTGCTCCGACCCAGGTTGCTGATCAATCTGTCTAGCGATCACCCCAAGTGAAAAGCCTCACTTTTCTCACAATTTTATGTCCTGACATACCTCTCTAGCTTTCTTCACGTCCATGCATTTTTTCATACAAGCTCTCCTGAAAGTGTAAAAAATGTAAAAATAAACAGATTTTAATACCATGGAAATTCTTAAATTGAATGCTTCCAAAAAATTAAAATATTAAATTGTAAACGTACAATGTTGACAAAGATAGACAAATTTGGTTAAATTCAACCTCGGATTTTGTACAATGATTTATAATTTAAAGGATAATAATTGTAGATGAAATTACAATTTCTTTGAAAAGAAACTTTATTTCAAAGAAAACTCCTGATAGATTCTTTAAACTGACACTTCCAATTTTTTTTAGACTTTTACTTTTTTATGAACTTCATTTTTTTTAAAGAAAAATTCTGAAGATGTGATTGCAATTTCAGACAGTTTCAAGAAATCGTATAAGAGATTTCAGAAGACTTTCAGTGATTTGAGAAATTTGAAAATTTTCAAATATCATTGTTAAAACAGTTGAATTATTGTTTGATGTTCTGCAATTGTTATAAAAAAACTAAGCTTCCAGTCGAAAAACAAAAAACACCTTCGGATTCGTCTCCAGAATATCGTGGTACGCCTTTTTTGCTTTTTTAAAAACCATTTTTTTCAAATTATTTGTTAAAAATTACAAAATTAATAGCTATGTACTTCAAACTTTTATAACTGCCGAGCAGTGTCTCTGTCCCTCTCTCCCCCACTTCCCTCTCTTTTTGCTTCCTCATAGAGGAAGCTTTGTAATGGTAACACTTTCCAAAATTTTTAAATTTATGTAATTAAACCTTCCTCAATTGTCTAATATGTTCTAGTTTTAATTAATAAATCAATTAATAATAGGTTCTAATAATCTTCTAAGCAATTGTCCCGATGTGTGTGTGTGGATGTCACAATTTTTTGTGAACACAATAACTTGAAAACGGTTGCAGATAAATTGATGAAATTTAGAGGGCTTATTTTCACCACTAATATCTTGAAACTGACCGAAGGATTTCTTAAAATAGTTACTGAAAATTTTTTTAGCACTCAATAATGTTTTAAAAATTGGTTTTTTATAGTAAAACTTTTTTCATCAGCATAATTCAAAGTTGATGCAGGAATATAAAAGATTCCTTGGTTCGAGACGAATCGACTGACCCATAATATTAATATATTTTATTGAAGAGTAGGGAAGTTATGGTAATTTATATATTTTTAAAATCGTTTTTTATAGTAAAACTTTCTTCTTCAACATAATTCAAAGTTGATGCAAGAATATATAAGATTCCTTGGTTCCAGTACGAATCGATTAACCTACAGTATCAATACATTTTATTGAAGAGTAAGGAAGTTATGCTCATTTATAATATTTGAGTCATCTGTTTCAAACAGAAAAACTTTTTTCATCGACATAATTCAAAGCTGACGCATGAATAGAAAAGACTTTTTGATCATAAATTTTCAAATAGAATAATTCTGGAAATTTTTGTAAATAAATCCTAAAGCTGGGAAAGGGATAGGGTGCGACAGCACTTTTCCCTTCCCTTTTCCAGCTCGAAAAATTATCATTCCGAATACAAAATTTGATTTGTCTGATTTGTCTTTGTATTAAAAAAATTTTAGTATTATATTGTAATTTTGTTTTTTTTGTAAATTTTTATTTGTAAATTGAGCAAATTGAAGACTTTGTTTTATCTATTATTGCTCGTGAAATGAGCACCATATAATATATAATTACAAACAAAGTGGAAACATTCGAGATCGAATTTGCAGCTAGTTTAATTATGATGCAACATAATGAATTATGATACAGTATAATACATTTGCATATATCATCATACTGTATTAAAATGAATCTTACATATGATACATTGTTATACAGTAGATGCCATACAATATCACTGTGTATCGCTCAATATGATACAATATCATACAATATTAAACGATACAATGCACTATTATGAAATATGATACATTATGATACAATATTATACAATACCATACAATATGATATAATATTATATAATATGATGGAGTATGATACAATATGACACAATACAGTATGATTCAATATGATACACTATCACACTATATGATACAACATGATACAATATCATACAATATAATGCAATATGATACACTGTGATGCAGTATTTTACGAGGTATTTTACAACATGATGCAATATGCCACAATATGATACATGATCACACTATATGATGCAGTAAGATACAATATGATATAGCATGATACAACATGCCACAATATGATACAGTATGATACAACACCATACAATATGATACAATATGATACAACATAATACAATATGTTATAATATGATACAATACGAAACAATATCATACAGTTTGATACAATGCCATACAATGTGATACAATATCATATAATATGATGGAATATGATACATTGTCATGAAATATGAGGCAACATGATAGAATAAGATGCAACACGATACAAATAATGTTATATGATACAATATGTTACAATATGATACAGTATGATGAAATATGATAGATTATCATACAATATGATGCAATATGGTACAATATGATACTGAGTGATACAGAATAATACAATATGATGCAATGCGATACAATACAAAAGAATATCATACACTATGACACAGTATGATACGATATACAGTATCTCGTACCAAGTTACACTAGGATACACTAGGTAAAATATAATACAGTATAATATAATATAATACAGTATTGTATGATATAATTGATTTTAATATCTGTGTGATGTTTTTAAAATGATGAATTTTCTTTTTCTAAACATGAAACCTTGTCACTGAGATATAAATGGTGTTGGAAAAATTGTGCAAAAAGATGTCGGCAACGGTTGCAATTAGCCACACTTGCAACTGAAACGTTTCATTGTCAATATTCAAGGCCAGCAATCCCTGTTTACCGGAGTTATAGTATTGTACGTGTCAGCGCTGCTCTGTCTCTCTCTCTGCACTCTCTTACTATGCGATCTCCTCAAAACTCATGAATATTGGACGTTAAATAGGATTTTAAATTTTATTTTCAATCTAATTTAAATTTCTTAAATTTTTGTATCGTACTGTATCATATTGTAGCTTATTGTATCATATAACATCTTATTGTATCTTATTGTATCATATAGTGTGGTAGTGTATCATATTGTGTCATACAGTACCATATTGTGCCATGTTGTATCATGCTGTATCGTATTGCATCATATTGCATCATATTGTATGATACTGTATCATATTGTATCATACTGTGGTATATTGTGCCATATTGTGGTATATTGTGCCATATTGTATGGCATTGTAGTATACATTATCATAGTGTATCATATTATATCATATTTTATGATAGTGTATTATACTGTATGATATTATATGATATTACATCATATTGTATGACGTTGTACAATATTGTATCATATTTTATAATAGTGTATTAAAGTATGATATTGTATCATATTGTGAAATACACGGTGATATTGTATGACACCTACTGTATAACAATGTATCATATTGTAAGATTCACTGTAATACAGTATGATAATATATGAAAATGTGTTGTACTGTATCATAATGCATTATATTGTATCATAATTAAAAAATAGAGAGGGAAGAGGGGTAGCTGGGTGCAGATAGAGGGATCCCAAAAGAAGTTTCACGTCAAAAATAAATAAAGAAGGCGCGCCTAGATATTTTGGAGACGAATCCAAAGGTGGTTTTGGTTCTTTCATCGGACGCTTTTTTGCTTGTTTATAATTAATTACAGACATTTTAAATCTATAGCTATCAAGTTTGAAATTATTAACAAATGATTTAATTGTTTAAAAAAGGCCGAATAGATATTTCGCGGACGAATCCAAAGGGGTTTTTATTTTTTTGATCGGACGCTCAGCTTCTTTATAATTAATTACAAAAGTTTAAAATCCATAGTGGCAGAGCGTCGGTTGGTAAGCAAGTTTTCTAATATCCATGGTTCCCTCAAAACCACTGATATCCGTGATCTGAACAGTCTAATCTAGGCGGTCTTTTTTGGCCAGGGAGTTTAAAAGTAAGAAAAATGAAAAATGAACATTAAAAAAAAATGTCTCATTATCTGGTCAGTCTTTTTCGGGCCTAATCGGGCGCTAACTAGCCTGTCATGACCAACAAAATTTCTAAGTGTCTAACTCAAATATTTGTTTGCACATTTCCAAAATAAGCCCGGGTGTTAAGAAGTACCAAACATGAAAAGTGAACACTAAAAAACTGTATTTTTTCCTCATCATCTAGTCAGTATTTTCGGGCCCTAGTCGCGTGCTGATTAGCCTGATGGCCAACAATTTGTTCAACTTTTGAATGAAAATATTTTTTTGTACATTTCCAAAAATATTCAGGGAATTTAAAAGTATAAATTATAAAAAATGTACATTAAAAACAAAGATTTCTTTTATTATCATCGAGACAGTCTTTGAAATAATATTTAACGTCAACCATCTAAAACAGATTTTCACAAGACTGACTGATTGGCGCTAGATTAGCTCGTCAAGACTAACGCTAGATTAGATTGTCCAGACTAGCGTTTGAACATACAAGAACGTTTCATTTCTACTCTGCGCCATAATAGATCGTCTTGACAGTGCCATATTGTCGGTCGCAACATAACAATAAATATGTTATAATTAAATTAATACGTGGTACGGAATCTAAGGCAAAAATGGTAAAGTGATTCGGAAAGCTGAGTCTTTAGTACATTTTTATTCAATTTTTATTTTTATCACTTAAATGTACATGTACTTAACTGTACATGCTTTTAAAAAATTTACAAATAAAAATACAATCTTATCTAAATTCCTACCGTCTGCAGCCGATATTTTTATTACAAGCGCTCACAAATGCTCACATGTACATGCTTTTAAAAAATTTAAATGAAAATACAATCTTATCTAAATTCCTACTGTCTGCAGCCGGTATTTGTATTAAAAGCGCTCGAATTCGCCACAATATTTTGACAGGAGAGTGGAAAACTGCAGAAAACCAAAACTCCCGAGCAAATTAGGTTGCCGACAGAAGAGTTTGGATTACTCCGTATATAATGATATTTTCAGACCTACGAACCTGAGGTGAAGTTTATTCTAATCCACGTTGACAATTGCTTTACAGAAAGGAAGAGCGAAGAAGAATATTAAGAGTTAATAATACAAATAAACCGCGAAACGAGTGCTTTATATTAGGTAAATAATAAATACAACCAGTGTCAAAAATTTTTATATATACTGGTTGATTTTTGAGCTGCAAAAATACAAAGGTTTACCTGCTTTCCACTTTCAATAGATAATTCAAATATCATTTTTTACTGCCCTAATAGCACGAAACGTTCCTGCAACGTTCCCTGAACGTGTAAAATGTCCGCCGCTTGTGAATGTTCCACTGGAACGTTCCAAACATAAATGACCATTATTGTTATTATTATCAATAAATATCGCGTGAACTGTGATAGGTCAAAATCGATGTCAGTTTATGATATAGATATCATATTATAGTGTAGTATACGCGGTACTTAAAACTCAAAAATGACATCTATTTTTGCCTATCTCTTAGGTTGTTGTGGACGAGGAGGGGGAGGAGGAGGATGATGACGAGTAGAAGGAGTAGGAGGTCAAGGAGGTTGTGGTGGAGGAGGATGACGAGTAGGAGGACAAGAATGACGAGTAGAAGTAGGAGGAGGTCGAGTAGGTTGTTGTGGAGGAGGAGGACGAGGAGGTTGTTGTGGGGGAGGAGGTTGTTTTGGAGGAGGAGGGTGAGGAGGATTATGACGAGTAGTAGGAGGAGGACGAG
The DNA here is from genome assembly GCA_932195095.1 of Andricus curvator. NCBI lineage: Eukaryota > Metazoa > Arthropoda > Insecta > Hymenoptera > Cynipidae > Andricus > Andricus curvator. Next base: position 94,906 of record CAKNYM010050293.1, read on the forward strand.
GAGGAGGATGACAAGTAGAAGGGGGAGAACGAGGAGGTTGTTGTGGAGGAGGATGACGAGTAGAAGGAGGAGGATGACGATTAGAAGGAGAAGGATGGCGAGGAGGTTGTTGTGAACGAGGAGGGGGAGGATGATGACGAGTAGAAGGAGGAGGAGGTAGAGGAGGAGGATGACGAGTAGAAGCAGAAGGAGGACGAGGAGGTTGTTGTGTGGGAGGTGACGAGTAGAAGGAGTAGGAGGTTGCGGACGTTGTTGTGGAGGAGGAGTACGAGTAGAAGGAGAAGGAGAACGAGGAGGTTGTTGTGGAGGAGGATGACGAGAAGAAGGAGGAGGAGGTCGAGGAGGTTGTTTTGGAGGAGGAAGATGACGAGTGGAAGGAACGTTCCGGGCGTTAGGTTAGGGTGGGTATGCAGATAGTCGACTTTTTTAGCACAGATAGTGACTTCAAAATAGCCTAATTGGCTATCTATTTTTCGTGCATCATGTCCGGAATATGTGGTGTGTGCTCTTCGTTCAGCCTGGGTTCATCTGGTCCATATTTACTATCCAAAAAAGCGATTTCGTCTAACTTCAATTCCCTAATCTCCCGAGTATACATGTTCATTACCGCCGGTTTATTATTGTCATCATATATTCTAAAAAAATGGCGCATATTAGGGATGCTAAAAACTCCAAAGACGTCACCATATTCATTTCCTAGTGTAATGCGCTTAGTAAATGGTTCTATGAATTTAAAGCCTGTAGGGTCGCTATTTGTTTTCACTCTAATTGTATTGAGAGGAAAAAAGTATATAAATTGTTGTCTTTGCCGTGGATATTTATAAATAGGAAAAATTCCGCGATGATCAGTCGTTCTGGCAGGAAGAGAAGAAAGATATCTGCTAGATACCCTTATACCACTTAAGCTAGAACGAGGGCTGGATTGTGAACCTAATCCTGTAAGGGAAAATAAAGATGGAACAATATTAATACATACATACATACATAGATTAGCAGTTCGAACTCGAAAGTTCATTGCCTCACTACCCGATTCGGGTAGTGTTTCTAGGTGGATATTTACTACCAATGTGGGCCCACCACACCCACGACGGGCCAACAGTACGCAGGTATTCCTGAACGGTTACCCATCCAAGTACTAACCGCGCCCAACAATGCTTAACTTCAGTGATCTTACGAGAACTGGTGTTTTCAGCGTGGTATCGCCGTTGGCGATATTGGAACAATATTAATACTTGGATATATTATACAAATACGTAGTAGAAAAATGTTTGCATAATTTCAATTTGCTTTATACATTCACAGAAAAACTGGGGGTTCATTGAAGTTGTGGCTTAAATAAAAGTTGGTATTTTTTAGAACTTGAGCTCCAATAGAAACCTGTAGACACCCAAAAAATTTCCTTTAGAGATCTTGAACAGAGCAACTGAGGTTTAATTCTCTTCATTAAATTATGTCCACCAAAGTTCGATTACAGCCTAGCTAAGGGAAATTCCCGCCGGGAGCACATGTTCCGCGTCCACCACTATTTCTTCTGTAGAGCGGGAGTGGTGGTAGAGGCGGGCGAGAATCTCTTCTCTGTGCCGTCACGTTGCACCGTAGATACGCAACGTGATG
>CAKNYM010050293.1:96919-110876 GCA_932195095.1 Andricus curvator
CTCCCCACAGCGTTATCGGTCCGTTTCTATATGTCGATGTTTGAGACGCGGGTTCATGTACATGAAATTTTTCAGGATCCTATACGTGAACTTGCATAGAAACTAATCCGCGAGGGTTCGCTAGTGGCTTGACTCTCTGGATAGTAAGTTTGATCTTCGAGGGACATGAATTTTCGCGACGGCTTTCTGTAAAGGACCAAATACGTGTTTCTGTACAGGAACACGCGCCTCAATTTACTTCGCAAAGCAACCTACACAGACGGGCGAGAATCTTTTCTCTGTGAGTGCAGTTTCACCGAACGAGTTCAGGCGGCGTGGCGTCGCTTATACGTGAGTGGCGCGGCCTATCCAGCGGCTTGGACGTGGAGGGGATTCATAGGAGTGAGCGAAGTAGCATCGGCGGTCTTTTTTCAATCTCTGTATCCCCTCCACCTGTAAGCCACTGGATAGACCGCGCTACTCACGTGTGAGCGACGCCACGCCGCCTAAGCTCGGTCGGTGGAACTGCACTCTATGACATCACGTTGCGTATGTACGGTGCAACGTGACGTCACAGAGAAGAGATTCTCGCTCCCTCTGCCACCACTCCCGCTCTCCAGAAGAAATAGTGGTGTATGCGGAACATGTGTTCCCGGCGGGAATTTCCCTTAGCTAGGCATGTCTGATTTAAAGGTTAGCTTGCATAAAGGTTCCATTGCAGGATCATGTATAGTTTCCATCGCCAAATTACTGCACAGGAACCGTCAATAATACCTGTGCAGGTTTGTCTGCAGGATCGTGTCCAGTAACATGTCCAGGATCCTCAGAGGTTCCTGTACAGGAATTTTCAGCTGGGTAGGCGTCGAAGGCTTACAAAAAAGGGTTTCGTAGCCTATTAAGATGTTCATTAAGTCTGAAGAGAATCTTTAAAAAAGTTTCAAAAGACAATTTCAAACGAAAAAAAAATTAAGAGACAAAATTAAAAAAAAAAATATTTAAAGAAAATTTTTTTTTGAATTCGGTTTCCTTAAAAAAAGGTTAATTAGGTTTTTCAATCTCCCCCCTCCCGGCACCCGACCGAAACTATAAGGGTTTCTGTTCAACCAAATAGTTGAATTTTCAACTAAAAAGGATAAGTTTCCAAACAAATATTTGAAATTTAAAATAAAAAATATAAACTCTCAACAAAAAATGGAATAGTTCAATTTTTCGTCAGAAATATTCATTTTCAACAAACAAAAAAAACGAATGCTGAACAAAACAGTTAAATTTTTGACCAAAAAAGATGTCTCTTCAATAAAATAGTTGCACTTTAAAGCCAAAAATATGATTTTTTTAGAAGAAAGTTCAATTTTCAACACGGAATGTTAAATTTTAAACCAATAAAGATGACTTTTCTACCAAAAAATACGAATATTTTACAAAATAGTTGAATCCTCAACCAAAAAGAGGAATTTTCTGAAAACAACATTAATTTTCTACCCAAAAGGACGAATTTTTAACCAAATAGTTGAATTATCAATTTATGAAGGATAAAGTGTTACCAAAAATTCAAATAGTTAAATTTTCAGATAAAATTGTATTTGCTACCAAATATTTAAATTTCAACTAGAAAATATCAATTATAAAAAATATGAATTTTCAACCAAAAAAGATCAATTTTCAATCAAAAAAGATTATTTTTGAACTAAATAGTTCAATTTTCAGCAAAAAAGTTGAATTTTCCACTAAGAAGATGAATGTTCTACCAAAAAAGGCTAATTTTCAACAAAAAACACGAGTTTTCAACAAAAAAGTTGATCGTCTACCAAATAGTTAAATTTTCAAATAAATATTTTAGTTTCCAGCTAAATAGTTGAATTTCAACTGAAAAAGATCAAATTATCAATAAATAGTATAAACTTTCAAACAAAAATGAAATAGTTGCATTTTCAGTTAAAAATTTGAATTTTTAACCAAAAAAAAAACGAATTTTTCAACGGAACAGCTGAATTTTTCACCAAACAGTAGAATTTTTAACTAAAAAAGATAATTTTTTAACCAAAAATGGAAAAGCTCAATTTACAGTTAAAAAAATTAATTTTTAACCAAAAATGAATCGAATTCTAAATGGAATAGTTAAATTTTGAAGTAGATGAATTTTCAACTAAAATGATGAATTTTTAAACGAAGGTTGAATTTTCAACCAAACGAGATGAATTCCGAACCAAAAATGGAATAGTTAAATTTTTCGTTAAAAATATTAATTTTCAACCAAAAGTAAAAAGAATTTTGAAGAAAACACTTAAATTTTTTGACAGAAAAAGATGTCTCAATTTTCAACAAAACAGTTGAATTTTATACCAAAAAACATAAATTTTCAACTGAAATGATTGATTTTCTACCAAAAATGCGAATCTTCAAAAAAATACACAAACTTTGAACCAAACAGTTGAATATTAAAAAAAGAAAATTAATTTTCTACCAAGCACTTGAATTTACGAATTAATAGTTTAGTTTACAACTAAATAGTTCAATTTCAACTAGAAAATATCAGTTTCAATAAAAAGTATCAATTTTGAACCAAAAATAAAATAGTTTAGTTTTCCGTTTAAAAAAGTAATTTTTAGCAAAAAAAAAAATAATTTTTAACCTGTTGAATTCAACAAAAAAAGAGGAATATTTAACAAAATAGTTGAATCCTTCCAAAAGATGAATTTTCTAAAAACAAAATTAATTTTTTACCCAAAAGGACGAATTTTCAACCAAATTCTTGAATGATGAATTTTATGAAAGATAAAGTTTTAAACAAAATTGTAATAGTTAAATTTTCAGATAATAACATTAATTGTTAGCTAAAAAAAGACGAGAATTTTTTTCAAAATAGATAAATTTTCAACGAGAGAAGTGAAACTAAGAAAAAAATTGAACAATTTAGTTGAACTTTCAACCAAATTGCTGAATTTTGTAGTCAAACTGACCACTTATTTATAAAAAATTTGAATTTCTAACCCAAAAATATATGACTTCTAACATAAAATTTAATTTTTCACTAAATAGTTAAAATTTTAAATGAAGAGTTTAATTTGTAACCAAATAGTTGAATTTTAACTAGAAAAAATCAATTATCAATAAAAGGTATTTTTCAACCAAAAAAGATGAATTTTCAACCAAATCGTTAAATTTTCAATCAAGAAGATTAATTTTTGACCAAAACATACCACTTTTTAACAAAATACATAAATTTTCAAACAAAAAAGACGACTTAAATAAAATAGTTAAACTTCCAGTCACATAGATGAATTAAAAAAAGAAAATAAATTTGAACAAATTAGTTCAATTATCAACCAAGTAGTTACACTTTCAACCAAAAAGGATAAATTTGAAACTAAATATAGTTAAATTTCCAATAGAAAATCAATTTTCCACCATGAAGATTAATTTTCTACCGAAAAAGACAAATTTTTAACAAAATATAGAATTTTCACGAAAATATGTTTTTCAGCCAAAAATTTAATTTTTTACCAAATAGTTAAATTTTTAAATGTAAAATTGTATGTGCATCCAAACAGTTGAATTTCAACTAGAAAATATCAATTATCAATAAAAGGTATCAATTATCAACCAAAAACAAAATAGTTGAATTCAACCAAAAAATACGAATATTTAACAAAATAGTTGAATCTTCAACCAAAAAGATGAATTTTCTAAAAACAACCATTTTTAACAAAATACCTGAATTTTCAACCAAAAAAGATGACTTGAACCACATAGTTCAATTTTCAATCACACAGGTGAATTTAAAAAAACAAGAACTTTTAATAAAGTAGTTCAACCTTCCACCAAGTAATTTATTTTTCAATCAAAAAAGATTAATTTTTAACCAACTGGATGAAATTTTAACTAAAAGGTTGAATTTTCCACCAAGAAGATTAATGTTCTCAAAAAAAGCGAATTAAAAAAAACTTGAATTTTCAACCAAATTGTTAATTTTGTAGTCAAAAGACTACTTATCTATAAAAAATTTGAATTTCTAATAAAAAAATATGGTTTTCAACAAAAAATTAAATTTTTTACCAAACAGTTGAAGTTTTAAATGAGAAATGGTATTTGCGTCCAAATAATTTAATTTCAACTAGAAAATATCAATTATAAAAAGTATCATTTTTCAACCAAGAAAAGATGAATTTTCAACTAAGCAGATAAATTTTCAATCAAAAAGATTATTTTTCCACAAAATTTTTTTTTTTAACAAAATACACGAATTTTTAACCAAGTGCGATGATTTAAACAAAATAAATCAATTCTAAATCACATAGGTGAATTGCAAAAACAAGAACTTTTAGTTGTTTAATTTTCAATCAAAAAAGGTTCATTTTTAAACAAATAATTAAACTTTCAACTAAAAGGTTGAATTTTCCACCAAGAAGATTAATGTTCCACAAAAAAGGCGAATTTTTAACAAAAAACATGAATTTTCAACCAGATTGTTAAAATTTGTAGACAAAAAGGCTAATTATCCACAAAACAGGGATTTTTCAACAAAAAGTTAATTTTCTACCAAATAGTAAATTTTTTAAATAAATAGTTCAGTTCTCAACTGAATAATTGAATTTCAACCAGAATAGATCAAATTATCAATAAAAAGTATCAATTTTCAACCAAAAATGAAATAGTTACACTTTCAGTTAAAAAAATTAAAGTTTCAAACAGAATAGTTGAATTTTGCACCAAGTAGTTGACTTTTTAAATAAAAAATATAATTTTTCAACCAAAAATGGAATAGCTCAATGTTCAGTTGAAAAAATTAATTTTCAGTTGAAAAAATTAATTTTCAAACAAAAATGAAATCTTTAACAAAATAGTTGGATTTTTGATCAAAGATTGAATTTTTACCCAAACTAGATGAATTCTGGACCAAAAATATAATTGTAGACTTTTCAACCAAAACAGAGAAAAAACGAAGAATTCTGTAAAAAAAGGGGAAAAGGGGGGAATATTCGGAAAGAGCGTGATATCTTGAATATGAAAATGATTTTGAAACTTGTCAAGTTATTATTTACAGTGAACAATGAATCTGTTAAAATTTATCATCAGGAAACATACGAAACGTTATCTAAGTTCGTAGCGTGAAGATAATTATTTTTCTATTTTGAAGCAATAAACTGTAAATGTGTGTCATTTCGGTAAAGAGCTGATGTAGCTTATTTCCACGTTTCACAATTTTATACACTTCTTATTGTTTGAATAAAAATTTGAATGTTAAAAAATCGTGTTCTTTTCTAAAACTTTCCCATATGTTTCATTTCGCATTTATATAACCTTTTCTAAACAAAATATATATATATATATATAATATACATTAAATAGAATTTTAGAAATAACAACCCTAGCGGAACGCCTAAACGGGACGGTTCGGCAATTGCGTGACCGTAAGTGGGAAAAACATGACTTTTTTGGTTCAAAATAACGTACAGCCCACAAATATCGACCGATTTGGACAAAAATAATTTGAAAAAAAAGCTGATAAGATTTCTAAGAGAGTTGTCGAGACCGATTTTCAAATTAGGCTTTCATCCTTTTTATAAATAAACAAATATGAGGAAAAAATGGCCTTTTTTTCTATTTGAGGTTCCTGGTGCTCGGAAATAACAGGAAAATTGTTGAAATTGCCTAAGTTTCATAGAGTAACATTATTTGAAGATATTCCAATATTATATAATAAACAAAAAGAAAATTTTATAAACAAATTATTTTTTGAAAGAATGTTTTCTACGATTTTCCATAATTTTACGATTTTTTAAGTTATATTGCAAGAAATTTCAATGGAAACAATATTATGATAAAAAAATTTTCTCTCAGGATTATAATTGATCTTATTATAAACAAATTTAATAAACAAATGCATTAATCAGGCATTTTTCCACACAAAAATTCGTTTTTTCAATGTTAATTTTTAAAATTAGGAACTTTATGATAATTTCAGCATAATTCATAATTTGTTGATTGATCTCATGTTTTTTTTAACAAATTTAATAAACCAATGCATTAATCAGGCATTTTTCCACACAAAAATTTGTTTTTTTCAATGTTAATTCTTTAAATTAGGAACTTTATGATAATTTTAGCAAAATTCATAATTTGTTGATTGATCTCATGATTTTTTTAAACAAATTTGATAGACCAATGCATTTTTTTATTAAATTTGTTTTTAAAACAATTTGAAATTTATCAACCAATTATGAATTTTACTGAAATTATCATGAAGTTCCCAATTAAAAAGACTGACATCGAAAAAAACGAATTTTTCTATCGACAAATGCCTGATTAATGCATTTGTTTATTAAATTTGTTTAAAAAATCATAACCTTTATCAACTAATTATGAATTTTGCTGAAAATGTCATAAAGTTCCCAACTGAAAGGTTTGGCATTGAAAAAAACGAATTTTTCTGCCGACAAATTCCCGAATAATGCATTTGTTTAAAAAATCACAAAATCAATCAATAAATTATGAATTTTGCTGAAATTATCATGAAGTTCCTAATTGAAAAAAATGACGTAGAAAAAGGAATTTTTCTGTCAAAAAATGCCTGATTAATGCATTTGTTTGTTAAATTTGTTTATAAAATAATCAATTATAATCTTGAGAGAAAATTTTTTCATTACAATATTGTTTTTATCCAAATTTCTTTCAATACAACTTAAAAAAACGTAAAATTATGGAAAATAGTAGAAAACATTCTTTCAACAAATAATTTGTTTATAACAATTTTGTTTGTTTATTATATAATATTGGAACATCTTCAACTAATGGGAATGTCAAATAGAAAAAATTGCTATTTTTCTCGTCGAATTTGTTTATTTATAAAAAAATGTAAATGAGCCCTAGTGGGCCCATTAGACAGGACGATCACTTTTCACCACTTCACACTTACGGTCAAGCAACTGCATAACCGTGCCGTTCACTGTACCCGCTAGGGCACATTGAAATCTTTTTTTTTTAATTTTTATTTCATTTTATTTTTTTATTATTATTTTTTTTATTCACGTGTTGAAAAATTATAAATTATAAGCTGTGCGCAGCCACCCAGCGGACAATACTTCTCATCGGGTTGCCGCACACAGCTTTTAATTATTAATTTATTAACACATTAATGAATACAAATAAATATAAATGTGTGAAAAGATAAAAAGAGTGTTGAGGTCTATGTGAAATTATTAATAAATGTGGAAAGGGATGAAAATGAGGCCTAGCGGGCCCACTAGACAGGACGATCACTTTTCACCACTTTACACTTACGGTCACGCAATCGCGTAACCGTTCCGTTCTCTGCACCCGCTAGGGCATATTGACATCCTTTTCTTTTATTTCATTTTTTTTTATTATTTTTTTTTATTAATGTGTTAAAAACTTATAAATTAAAAGCTGTGCGCGGCCACCCGACGGACAATACTTCCCATCGGGTTGCCGCACACAGCTTTTAATTCTTAATTTATTAACACATTAATAAATATAAATGTGTGAAGAGATAAACAGAGTGTTGAGTTCTATGTGAAATTATTAATAAATTCGGAAAGGGATGAAAATGTGCCCTAGCGGGCCCACTAGACAGGACGATCACTTTTCACCACTTTACACTTACGGTCACGCAATTGCGTAACCGTTCCGTTCTCTGCACCCGCTAGGGCATATTGACATCCTTTTTTTTATTATTTTTTTTATTTATGTGTTACAAAAATTATAAATTAAAAGCTGTGCAATTTTGTATAAATGTGGAAAGGAATGAAAATATTCCCTAGCGTCCTACGGTCCGCTAGGGAATTATTAATGAGTAAATAAAAAATTCAGAAGTTTATATTAATTTTTCACATCACGTCACGCGAAACTTCGATTTTCGGCGTCTCCAAATCGCGAAAATAGCCAATTTCCGAGGTGTTGTTTAAAGTTGCTTTACCCCACTCCTCGGGACCCTACTGGAAGTAAAATGATAGAGATCCTATCCTTTTGAATCATTTTGAATCTTTATGATCGAAATAGATAGAGAAACTATATCCCATTCTATCTCTATGTCAATCTAAATTCGGGTCTATCTTTTTCAACCTTCTCTTTTCTATCTCATCCTATCCTTCATCTATACACGTCAATCCTTTTCTATCTTATTGTCCATTTAAATTCACGTCTTTCTTTTCCAATCTCATTTTCTCTATATCATCCTATACTAATTCTATCAACGTCAATATTTTGCTCTCTATCAATCTAAATTCCCGTTATCTTTTTCAATCTCCTTTCCCCTATCTCTTCTTATCCTTGATCTATCCGCGTCAATCTTTTTCTATCTTTATGTCTATATAAATTCACGTCTTTCTTTTCCAATCTCCTTTTCTCTATCTCATTCTATCCTGATTCTATCAACGTCAACATTTTTCTATCTCTTTATCAATCTAAACTCTCGTTATCTTTTTCAATCTCCTTTTCTCTATCTCGTTTCATCCTTCATCTATCCAAATCAATCCTTCTGTATCTCATCCTATCCTGATTCTATCAACGTCAATATTTTTCAATCTCTCTATCAGTATAAACTCACGTTATCTTTTTCAATCTCCTTTCCTTCATCTCCTCTTATCCTTTATGTATTCTCATAAATATTTTGCTATCTCTCTGTCAATCTGAATTTCCTTCTATCTTGTTTAGTATCCTCTTCTTTGCCGCCTCGTATCCTACATCTATGATTTCCTAATTTTAAGGGATAGAAAATGATAAGAGTACGCAATTGCGGAAGATAAAAAAAGAGACAGACAAAGAATACAATTTATATTAGAGGGATAGAATGAAGTAAAGAAAAAGATGACCAAAGGTCATTGGTTACGGAAGATAGAGAAAGAGATGAAAAAAGATTGAAATTCATATTAGATAAGCATACTAAGGGATAGAAAAAGATAAGAGTCCTCGATTGCAAAAGGTGGAGAAAAGGATAGAAAATTATTAAGGTTGGGGATAGGAAAAGATAGCGTTTCAGGGATGCAAAGTGATACATTGAATGATAAAAGGAGAGATACAATAATTCTATTTTTCCAATCCCCAAATTTCTATCTTTTTCAATCTTTCCACTTCTAGCACGGCAAAACCTTCAAGATGACGTGCATAGATAAAGGATAGGGTGAGATAGAGAAGAGGAGATTGAAAAAGATAAACGTGAATTCAGATTGAAAAATAGATAGAAAAAGATAGACGTTGATAGATGTATGATACAATGAGATAGGGAAGAGGAGATTGAAAAAGATAGAAGGAAATTTGGATTAATTCAGATATAGAAAAATATTGATGTGGATAGATAAAGAATAGGATGAGATAGAGAAGAGCGTATTAAAAAAGGTAGACGTGAATTCATATCGAAAAATAGATAGAAAAAGATAGACATTGATAAACGTAGAAGAGGATGAAATAAGAAAAAGGAGACTGAAAAAGATAGACGGGAATTCAGATTGACAGTGAGATAAAAAAATCAGACTCTTCGATAATTGCCTACTTTCGCCACTTGTCAAGTAAATAGCTATTAATTTCATTATCAACAGATAAAATGCAGATTAAATCAGACCAATCGTTAATTGCACAATGCTTAGAAATGTACATACAAAATTTACATTATATTATTATATTTACCAATAGAATAAAAAATGACCACCAAAGTAAGGAGCAGAGTATAAGAGGTACTCATCTTTTCCAAGTAGAGGAGAAACTAATTATTACAGCTATAAATAATTTGTTTAACAGTGTGACTAATGATTATTCTAACATCCTTCATTTGTTTGCTTGTTTGCTTGAGCTCGTTTTCCTCAAAAATTATATTTACATTTCATAAACCAGTTTCACGGAAATAAATTCTGATACTAAAGCCTTTCAAACCCGAAGTATAACAAACTTAAACAAACCAGAAATTTTAACATAACTCAAGAACTGAAAATATAAAAAATATAATTTTGGTAGAACTTTTAATACCATGAAAATTCTCAAGTTTAAAGCTGCCAATAAAGGAAAAAATCAAATTGTAAACGTAGAATGTTGTCAAAGATAGAAAAATTTGGTTAAATTTCTCCTTCGATTTTGTAGGATAATTGAAAATTGCAAAGGATAATAATTGTAGAAAAAATTACGATCTTTTTGAAAGGAAACTTTTTTTAAAGAAATTTGTTAATAGATTCTTGAAATTTTTCTTCCATTTTTTTATGGAATTTTACATGTTTAATATATTAGAAATAAAAAGAAAAATTCTGCGGCTGTGATTGCAATATCAGATAGTTTCAAGAAATTGAATAAGGATTTTCAAGAAACTTTCAGAGATTAAAAAAAAAATAGAGCTTGGAGAGGTTGCAAAACGTTAAACTTTACTTTTCAACAAAATAGATACAGTTTTAACCAAATACTTGAATTTAACTAACGAATATTATAAATAAGTATATTTAATTTTCTAGACCACTGGTGAATTTTATTGTCTAAAAAAGTAGTTTGCAGCCAAAAGTCGAATAGTTAAATTTTCAGTTAAAAAATTAATTTTAAACCAAACAAAGAACAATTTTTCTACAAAATAGTAAAATCCTCGATCAAAACAGAATAATTTTAATCAAACATTTGCCATGTTAACCGCAAAAAGATAAATTTTTGAACCAAAAAATTCAATTTTTAACCAAAAATGATAAATTTTCTAACAAAGTTGGAATAGTTCAATTTTTAGTTGAAAAAATTAATTTTCAACCAAAAAAACTAATTTTTAACAAAATAGTTACATTTTTAACTGAAGAGTTATATTTTCAACTAAAATAATGAATCTTCAACCAAAAAATTATTTTTTAACAAAGTAGTTAAACTTTCAACCACGTACTTGAATTTTCAATTAAATAAGCGAAGCTTTGGACCAATAATGGGATAGTTAAATTTTGAAACAACAACAATTGATTTTCAACGGAAAGTTAAATAATTTATACCCCTAAACAAACATATTTTTATTTTGAATTATAAACAGTTTAATTGAACAAAAAAACGAATTTTTACAAAATTGTTGATTCCTCAACCAAAAGAGATTAATATTCAAACACAGTTGCATTTTTAATGAAAGAGGATGAATTTTCAACCAAGAAAATTAATTTTCTACCAAAAAAGACGAATTTTAAACGAAATATATACATAAATAAGTTGAAATTCAATTGGAAAAAATCGATTATATCAATTACAGGTGTCAATTTTTAACCAAAAATAAAATAGTTACACTTTCAGTTCAAAAATTAATTCTCAACAAAAAAACTAATTTTCAACAAAATAGTTAAATTTTCTGCCAAAAAGATGAATATTCAACAAAATACGTGAATTTTCACAAAAAGATCAATTTTCTACTAAATAGTTGAATTTTCAAGTGAAACCAACAAATTTTCAACCAAAAATGGAATAATTAAATTTTCAACTAAATTGATGAATCTTCAACAAAAAAAATGAATTTTTGACAAAGAAGTGCAATTTTCAACCAACTAGTTGATTTTTTGAGCAAACAAGATGATTTTTCAACAAAAAAGTTTAATTTTTTTTAAATAATTAAATTTTCATACAAATAGTTTAACTTTAAACCAAGTACTTGATTTTTCAACCAAAAAAGATGAATTCTCAACGAAACATGTAATAGATGATATTTCAACCAAAAACTATTTTCATTTGAAATAAGAAACAATTGGATTGAAGAAAACACTTTTAGTAAAAATAAAATTAATTTTCGTCCAAAAATAAACGAGTTTTCAACAAAATAGTTCAATTTTCAACAAAAGAGATGAAATTTCATCTGAAATGATAAATTTTTAACAAAAAAAAAATAATTTTCAAACATGAAGATTAATTTTCTACCAAAGAAGATGAATTTTTAACATACTATATGAATCTTCAACCAATAGTGTAATAGTTTCATTTTAAGTTTAAAAAGTTAATTCTAAAAAAAATCGGATTTTCAATAAAACATTTAAGTTTTCGACGAAAAAGATGAACTTACAACTAAAATGATGAATCTTAAACAAAGAGGAAAAATTAATTTTCAACCAAGAAGATTAATTTTTTTACAAATGAAGACGAATTTTCAACAGAGTACATGAATTTTCAGCCAAAAATGGAATATTTGCATTTTTAGATTAAAAAATTAAATCTCAACAACAAAAAAAAACGAGTTTTCAACAAAATAATTCAATTTTTGAAACAAGGGATGAACTTTCAACTAAAATGATGCATCCTTAACAAAAAAAACTAATTTTCGACAAAAGAGTTGAACATTCAACCCAAAAAATGATTTTTTTAACCAATAAGATTAATTTTCAGGTAAAAAAGACGAATTTAAAAAAAAAATAAATGAATTTTCAACCAAAAATACTTTTCAGTCAAGAAGGAAACTAAATTTTAACCTAATTATTGAATTTTTCACAAAATAGTCGCATTTTTAATCCAAAAAGACGAATTTTCAACAAACAGTTGCATTTTCATCCAAAAAGGATAACTTTCTAATAAAAAATTTTCACACACACTGTGAAAATAGAAATCTACAATATCGGTCGAAGATCGATCAATTTTTACTAGGAATCTGTATTATCATCGGAGATGGTAACAATCGATTTGAAGAGAAATCCTTTCACACACACGGTGAAAATGGAAATGTACAATATCGATCGAAGATCGATCAATTTTGACTAGGAATCTGTATTATCATCGGAGATGGTAACAATCGATTTAAAGAGAAATCCTTTCACACACACTGTGAAAATGGAAATCTACAATATCGATCGATCTTTGATCGATATTGAAATATTGTAAAATATTATTATATTGTATATTATATCGTAAAATTAAAATACGCTTTATTATGCAAGATGTTATATACAAATTAATTTCTAATAGGAATCTGTATTATCATAGAAGATGGTAACAATCGAATCAAAGAGAAATCCTTTCACAAACACTGTGAAAATGGAAATCTACAATATCGATCGATCTTCGATCGATATTGAAATATTGTAAAATATTATTATATTGTATATTGTATCTTCAAATTAAAATACGCTTTATTATGCAAGATGTTATATACAAATTAATTTCTAATAGGAATCTGTATTATCATCGGAGATGGTAACAATCGATCCAAAGAGATATCCTTTCACACTCGCTTTACATACGCTTACGCATACGCTTTATTATGCAAGATGTTATATACAAATCAATTTCTAATAGGAATCTGTATTATCATAGAAGATGGTAACAATCGATTCAAAGAGAAATCCTTTCACAAACACTGTGAAAATGGAAATCTACAATATCGATCGATCTTTGATCGATATTGAAATATTGTAAAATATTATTGTATTGTATATTGTAGGAATCTGTATTATCATCGGAGATGGTAACAATCGATCCAAAGAGATATCCTTTCACACTCACTGTGAAAATGGAAATCTAGAATATCGATCGATCTTCGATCGATATTGTAATATTGTAAAATATTATTATATTGTATATTGTATTGTAAAATTGAAATACGCTTTATTATGCAAGATTTTATATACAAATCAATTTCTAATAGGAATCTGTATTATCATAGAAGATGGTAACAATCAATTTAAAGAGAAATCCTTTCACACACACTGTGAAAATGGAAATCTAGAATATCGATCGATCTTTGATCGATATTGTAATATTGTAAAATATTATTATATTGTATATTGTATTGTAAAATTGAAATACGCTTTATTATGCAAGATGTTATATACAAATTAATTTTGACTAGGAATCTGTATTATCATCGGAGATGGTAACAATCGATTTAAAGAGAAATCCTTTCACACACACCGTGAAAATGGAAATCTAGAATATCGATCGATCTTCGATCGATATTGTAATATTGTAAAATATTATTATATTGTATTGTAAAATTTAAATACGCTTTATTATGCAAGATGTTATATACAAATTAATTTTGACT
>CAKNYM010050293.1:111512-147215 GCA_932195095.1 Andricus curvator
ATCCTTTCACAAACACTGTGAAAATGGAAATCTACAATATCGATCGAAGATCGATCAATTTTCACTAGGCATCTGTATTATCATCGGAGATGGTAACAATCGATCCAAAGAGATGTCCTTTCACACTCACTGTGGAAATGGAAATCTACAATATCGATCGATCTTCGATCGATATTGTAATATTGTAAAATATTATTATATTGTATATTGTATTGTTAAATTGAAATACGCTTTATTATGCAAGATGTTATATGCAAATCAATTTTTACTAGGAATCTGTATTATCATCGGAGATGGTAACAATCCATTCAAAGAGAAATCCTTTCACACACACTGTGAAAATGGAAATCTACAATATCGATCGAAGATCGATCAATTTTTATTAGGAACCTGTATTATCATCGGAGATGGTAACAATCGATTTGAAGAGAAATCCTTTCACACACACTGTGAAAATGGAAATCTACAATATCGATTGATCTTTAGTCGATATTGTAATATTGTAAAATATGATTATATTGTATATTGTATTGTAAAATTGAAATACGCTTTATTATGCAAGATGTTATATACAAATCAATTTTTTCTAGTAATCTGTATTATCATCGGAGATGGTAACAATCGATCCAAACAGAAATCCTTTCACACACACTGTGAAAATGGAAATCTACAATATCGATCAAAGATCGATCGATATAGTAGATTTCCATTTTCACACTGTGTGTGAACGATTGTCTTTGGAACGATTGTTACCATCTCCGATGTTAATACAGATTCCTAGTACAAATTGATTTGTATATAACATCTTACATAATAAAGCGTATTGTAGAAAAAGGATTCTTCCTCCGATCTCCCTAGTAGCTCAATGGTTAGAGCACCTGACCGGAAATCAGTTTATCTGGTGTTCGAATCCCAGCGCAGTGAAAGAAGATCCTTTTTTTGAATAAATTTAATTTCAAAATTTTTAAATTTATAACTGCATCTAGTCTGAGGACGTTAAATATTTTCTGTATTAGAGGATATAACTTTGATCGATATTGTAGATTTCCATTTTCACAGAGTGTGTGAAAGGATTTCACTTTGGATCGATTTGGATCGATTAATTTCCATTTTCACAGTGTGTGTGAAAGGATTTCTCTTTGGATCGATTGTTACCATCTCCGATGATAATACAGATTCCTAGTAAAAATATGATTTTTTAAATATCGCGCCCATAAGTCTGTTTTATAGGGTTCCAAAAAAACCCCGTAAGTGAAAAAATGGATTTTATAGTTTTTAGCGCTAATTATGATTTTTTTTGCGTTTTTTAAATGCAAATTGTTTCTAATACATAAAATACTACTTTATACTGGTAATTATATGTTTCAATAGATCGAGAAATAAATTGTTCAAACAATTTATTATTGTTTTTAGCAATTTCCTCTTAGAATGGAGATAGATAGTCGCGGTTTTTTCAAAAAATTTCCACTTTTTGTCCAATTATCAATTAGAGACATTTTCATTAATGTTAACAAACATGATTGTTTGAATAATACATTATTATTGTTAATAATATTGTCTTAGAATAATGCTATACAATTGCAGTTTTTTCTTAAATTTTCAACTTTTTGTTCACTTTTTACTTGAAGTGAGTCAAGTAATTATTTAAAGTTAACAAAATTATTTGTTCAAACAATATATTATTATTACTAATAATATTTAGTTTGAACAATGCTAGAAAGTTGCGGTTTTTTCTGAAATTTACAACTATTTGTCTACTTTCCACATAGGATGAGTACATAATTAATTCAATTTAGCAAAAATAATTATTTGAACAAATGCAGGTTAACAAACATAGTTGTTTAAACAATTTTCAATTGTTTATAACGTCTCTTAGATAATTGCTAAAAAGTTGCGGTTTCTTCTGAATTCTTAAACTTTTTGTTGACTATATTCTCTTAGAGTAATGCTAGAAAGTTGCTTTTTTTATGAAATCTTTAGTTTTGCTTTGACTTTTTAGTTATGAACAAATAATTATTATTTTTGCTCTTTTCCCAATATTTAAAAAATTAATTCAAACAAAAAAGCTATCTTACACAAGAGACAAAAACAAAGAATGGAATAATTGGGAGTAGGTGGGTTTTAGGTGTGTAAATGACTTGTAAAAGTTTTGTTTTAAATTACAAAAAGAAGTATATTGCAAAGCGTAAAAGAAAAATTTTCAATTGAAAATATTTTGATATCAGCCCCCCCCCCCAGCAAAATATATTCACGAAAAAGAAAGAGATTGTTTAAAATATGTTTTTCTCTAATGTTTATTTATCATTTGTTCTCAACCAAAAAGGCAAAGGAAAGTTAAACATTTAAGAAAAAACCGCAACTATCTGGCATTAATATAGATGAAGATAGTATTAACAATAATAATTTATTTAAACAATAATTTTTGCTCATTATAAATAATTATTAAGTCAATCCAAGTGAAAAATAGACAAATAGTTAAAAATTTCAGAAACAGCCGCAACTTTCTACAATTAAGCAGAGAGAATATTATTAACAATAATAATCAATTGTTTAAACAATTATTTTTGTTAACTTCAATTAATTATCACTTCACTATAATTAAATAATTGACAAAAGTTAAAAAATGCAGAAAAAACCCGCAAATATCTAGTATTAATATAGAAGCAGATAGCTATAGACAATAATAATTTGTTTAAACAATTATTTTTGCTATATTAAATTAAATATTAACCCACTCCAAGTGAAAAGTGAACAAAAAGTTGAAAATTTAGGAAAAAACCGCAATTTCTAGCATTACTCAAAGATAATATGAATAACAATAATAATAAATTGTTTAGACAATTATGTTTGTTAACATGAATGAACTATTGAATAAATAAATAATAATGAATAAACCTCTTTCTAATTGACAATTGGACAAAAAGTGGACATTTTAAAAAAAACCGCGACTTTCTTTCTCCATTCTAAGAGAAAATTGCTAAAAACTGTGATAAATTGTTTAAACAATTTATTTAAACATGTAATTATCAGTAAAAAGTAGTGTTTTATGTATGAGGAACAATTTGCATTAAAAAACAGCAGATGTGGGGCCGACTTTGATTTTTGAAGGTTCGTACTACACAGGTGGAAATATACAAAATAGGTATTCAAAAAATAAATAATAATTGATTGCGAGTATTTTTACTATAAATGTTAATGGTCCTGCTTATATATTACATTTTTAAACATTATATTACAAATAAAATTTCTAACGCTACGGGGTTTCGAACCTACATCTATACCTGAATCTATCGCCTGGCAGTCGGGAGTCTTACCCATTACTCTATACCCACAGAATTGAAAGTCAATGAAAAAACCATCCTCATAAGCCATAAGCCACAGCTCAGAGCAGTTGAAAAAAAAAACAATTTTTTAACTCTTTTTTCTCATTAATTTTTTTATTGCTATGCGACATCATATAGATGTAAAATAAATTAACTGTTAACGGGAATATGAATGAAATAATTTTTAAATAAATAATTTAAGCTGATTACAATTTTTAAGGTTTCGTAGCCCCCGGCTGAAACCCTTGAATTGTTCGTCAACAAATTTTTTTTCTAAGCATTTTTTTCCAAAATATTTTCTTTTTTCGCGTTTTAGGCCATTTTACAACTTTTGATAAGGACATGAAATATGATTTTTAATGAGAATTTTAAATTTGCATCGACGGAACTTAGCAATTTTATCGCGTACTGCGGCAATTTTTTTAATAACAAATTTTTTTTAACTTTCGTGTAACGTTTTGCTTTTTAGGTGTTTCAGACTATTTTAAAACGATTGCAAATTACATCCAATGTAAATTTTTTGGGAACATTTACAATTTATCATAAAGATGGAGCTTAGAATTTTTGTTCTTAAAAAAACGAAGTGTCTATGTGTACCAAAATTTCGGTATATCCGACGGCCGGCCCATATTTGCCCCAAGGTTTGACCGACCGTCGGGTGCATCATGATGACTTGTACAAGCCAATGTTATGCCGATTATTATTATTATTATTATTAGTTCTGGGTTGAGACCTTAGCAGCCCCTGACGCTTGGGTAATCCCGTTGCGTCCCCTTGTAAGCCTAAGCATGACCCCATAGCCCTCTCCATAGGGAGAGGACCGCAGCCACGCTATTGGCCGATATCTCCAACTCACTGATAAAATAATTACCTGTGAGTGTTAGACGTTTCCCCGCAATAGCAGGGCAGTGACAAAGGATGTGAGTAGATGTCTCATTATCCTTTCCGCACAGACGACAGAGGGGACTTTCTGCAAGCCCAATCTTGTGTCTGTGATATCCTAACTTCCCATGTCCTACGAATAGTTCTGTTAGGACTTTAATTTCATTCCTCCCGAGCTTGAGTATTTCCCTAGCTCGGTTGGAGTTAAGCTTTGAGCCCAAGAGTGTTTTGGCCTGTCTGCAACCAGAAACCAGGTCCCACTCGTTCTGATGTTCCTCAGTCAGCCAACTGTTAATTACTTCAGTGACTAACCTGCTGGAAATACCTACCACTGGCTCGGGTCCAGTAAAATTTCTTCCTGCTGCTAGCTTGGCTAGCCTATCCGATATCTCATTGCCCTTGATACCACTGTGTCCAGGGATCCATAGCAGAGTGACTCGGTTTTCGGTCGCTAACGTATTTAGTGCTTCAAAGCATTCCAGTACTAATAGCGACGTAGTCGTTGTTCCATTCAAGGCCAGTATAGCAGCCCTGCTGTCTGAGCAAATACGGATGTTCCTTTTATTACCGTACTCCCTTGCCTTATAGGCACACTGGAGTATGGCCATAGTCTCAGATTGTAGAACTGTGGCGTAGGACCCCATCTCAATTGTGAAGCCCATTCCATTCCTTCTACGATATACGCCGGCTCCTGCCTTCTCCTCGTTCCTGGAGCCATCTGTAAACCAGTTGTCTCCATCACAGGGCAGGTATGCGTCGCCGTTAACCCATTCCTCCTTCGTGGATAGGCTAACTCGATACTTCTTGTCGAAGAGGTGGCGAGTGACCATTTTGTCCCTGGGCATGTTCAAGGTCGGCCTTCTCGCAATGTCGAGTGGGATCTTCACTGCTGTCGAGATCCTTCTGTCATTTACCAAATTTAGCCTCCAGGCCGCCTTCGCAGCCACGGCCTTGATGGTAAGATGGAGGGGCTCTAAACCTATTAGTGCCCCCAGTGCCATCGTGGGTGTCGACTTCGAGGCTCCAGTGACGCCTCTCAAGATCAGTCCCCTGATCCTTTCCAGTCGAGACTTCACAGTGGACAGCTCGACCCTGCTCCACCAGACTACCGCCGCATAGGTTAATCTGGGTCGCAAGATCGCTGTGTAAATCCACATAAGTGTCTCCGGTTTCAGGCCCCAGCTTTTCCCTATGGCTCTCCTACAGAGCCATAGGGTCGCTACTAGCTTCTTGCACTTGTTTTCCAGGTGCTCATTCCATGACAGCTTCTTATCCAGAATTACTCCTAGATATTTGGCTCGTTCTTTGATTTCCAGCTGTTGTCCTCCAAGTTTCAATGTACTCGTAGTTCCCCACTTGTACCTTCTGGTGAAAACAACCGCATCTGTCTTACTAGGATTAACCGATAATCCAGTTTTCTTGCACCATGAGTCTACTATCATCAGTGCTTGCTGCATTACTCCGAAGAGCACATCCAGATGCTGACCGCGCACGATAACTAATATATCGTCCGCATAGCCTATGACGTGAAAACCCTGACTCGAGAGTAGATGAAGCAATTCATCCACTACCAGGCACCACAGCAAGGGAGATAAAACTCCCCCCTGCGGACATCCCGAGTCAATGGTTCCACTTAGAGTGACATCACCCTTAGTCGTGGTTAGATTCCTGTTGGCCAACATGTGGCACGTCCATTCCACGACTGCCGTGGGCACACCATGTGCAATCATGGCCGCCCTGATCACCTCTCCAGAGGTGTTATTGAAGGCTCCTTCGATGTCCATAAAGGTTCCAACCGCAAGGCCTTTCTCCTTCAGTTGGCCTTCAATTAGGTTCACTGCTCCGATTAGGGCCGTCTCCGTCGAGTGACCAGCCCTATAGGCGTGTTGCTCCTTATGGAGCGGTCTGCTTGACAAGACCTTATCGCGGATATATCTATCCACAAGTCTTTCCACTGTTTTTAATAGGAAAGAAGTTAGGCTGATGGGCCGGAAATCCTTGGGTGAAGTATAACCGATCCGACCTGCCTTCGGAATGAAGACTACTCTCGTACCCCTCCAAGCCGTCGGGACATATCCCAACGTCAAACTAGCCCTAGCAAGTCTCACAAGCGGCCCTATGATGAGCTCTCCGGCCCTCTGTAAGAGGGCCGGATATATGCCATCCGGGCCAGGAGACTTGTAAGGACTAAAGGATTTCAGGGCCCACCTGACCCTGGCAGGGGTGACGATCTCGTTGGCCAGCCGTCGTTTGGGGCCCAGTTGGGCCACAGGTGACTTTGCCTGCCTCTGAGTCGCCCTCCCCTCTTCTCCAGCCCTTGAAAAGCCTGGAAAATGTGCCCTGATCAGATGGGCCAAGGTATCCCCGTCCGACTCTGAGTATCCCCCTCCGGGCAATTTCAGAGTGCCGAGAATAGCGTCTGGATTTCGAGAAAGCAGCCTGTCCAGTCTAGCCGCCTCAGCTCCCTTCTCGATGTCTGTGCAAAAGTTGGTCCAGCTCTCCTGCTTTGCCTTACGTATTGCACCTCTGTATTCGTCCCTCATCGTTGTGAATGACGTCCATAGTTCCTTCGTTTTGCCAGTACTGGCACGTCTGAACCTCTCTCTGGTTACCCTGCGAAGCTCTTCGAGTTTCCCATTCCACCAGTGTGTCTCCCCGGCCTTTCGGACTCTTGTAGGTCGACAATTACTTTCATAAGTAGCTTTGATGGCTTCCGTGAAAGTTTTGGCTGCCATTTCCAGGGTGTCCACGTCTCGAATTGACCTGGGAACCTCTGAAAGTGCACATCTTAGTTCCGTGGAAAACTGATCCCAGTCCGTTCTTCTTGGATTTCTGACCCATTTGGGGCCAGCGGGTACAACGGATTCCAACACGAACTCTATTTGTGAGTGATCTGAGAGAGAGGGTTCGTCTGAAACCCTCCACTTCTTGATACTATCCCTAAAACTACTGGTGCAGAGAGTGATGTCAATAACTTCTTCCCTGACCGAATTACGGAACGTCGGAGTGTTCCCCGTATTAAGAATATCCAAGTCAGTAGTGATTAGATATTCCAGTAGGTCATTACCTCTTGAGTTGACGTCCGTGCTACCCCACAAAGTATGGTGGGAATTAGCATCGCACCCCAACAGAAGAGGAATGCTTCTTACCTTGCAATACTCCACCAGTGTACATACCTCCACTGGTGGATTAGTGTCGCTGTCATAAGGAAAATAAGCTGATCCTAGAACCAGCCTCCCTATCCCTTTGAGATCCAAGGCTATCACCATCAGGTCTCTCGAACATAGTTCAAGCAGCGGGACAGCGCTAACTCCCTTCGTCAGTATACATGCCCTTGGTTTCGCCGCCTTGGGGTCCCTGTAACAAAAAATACCAGCCCCCCCTAATCCCCTAATGGTATCTCGAACTAACCATGGTTCTTGGATTAGCGAGATACCTGTATGCCTCGCAGCCATGCCCCTCTGCAAAACTGCAGAGGCGCCTTTGCTGTGATGCAAGTTAATCTGGGTAATGGTTAGACCCGGAGCAGTCATTTAGGTCTGCTCCCGATCCTCCTGCGTCTCAACAGGCTCCTCCTGTCCCTGGCCGGCAACCCTGAAGTTGACCTGTCCAAAGTGATAGAAGGGCCTGTTGTTGAGGGCCGAAAGGGCCCTCGTTTGGGACTCAGGAATATACATGATTAGGAGATGCCTAGTGCCTCCTAATGTGTCCACTTCCTGAGGCTTTTCGTGCCTGACAATTCGCCAGGACGCAGTCTTCAATGAGGGGTTGAATCCCTCCAACCGACGGAGCACCTCAGACGGGTCTTCCGGTTTGCCCGGGAACCACGCCGTAGCTCTAACCATCTTTTGGAGCAACTCAACTCCACCCACCTTAAGGGACGCACCTTCCCACGACTCCGTCTCGACCACCGCTTTGAGTAGCCAAGCTCTAGCCGCTGGGTCGGCTGCCACAAATACAAAGACCCCTCCTCTGCAGAAGGAGGTCACAAATTTTGGCCATTGGTCTGGGGACACTTTTCCAAGCGCCCTCCAGGTAGCCTCCCTGAAAATCTCAAACTGCTCCACCGTGAGCAATGAGTCCGGGTAGTTGGTGTCAGCCACCACCACCGTCAGGGGGTTGGTCCTCTGAGCGGCCGTCAGTCCAGCTCCCGACGACTCTCTGTTCGTCGGCTGCTGGGCCGACTTGTGCCTCTTCGAAGGCCCAGCCACCCCAGGTGGGGTGCCCTCCGAGCCTCTACCTCTCTTCTGGGCCTCAGTGCTGGATGTCAGCCCCTCAGCTGCCGACGCTCCAGCTCCCGCAGCTGCTTCCCTAGCCTGCCGCACTTTCCTCCTCAGTCTCCTTTTCTGGGAACCGTTGAGGCTGTTTTTCTTATTGGAGGGCCGATTGGCCTCTCCCAGTACCATGGCCTCGTTCAGAAGGACCGTCGATCCCTCAGCTCCCAAGGGAGCTGTGGGCACAGCCATCAACTGAACTTGGCTTGCCGGAGAGACAGATAGAGGGGTAAGGGTTAAGTTGGGCCCGTAAAGGCCCAACCCCTCACCTCCCTCCGCCACCTCCCTTCTTCCTCCTTTCTCATTTTTCGTATTTTGAGTATCCATAATTGATCCCACGAGAAGCTAGGGAAATAAAGGTCCGCCCCTGCAGAGCCCCGCATGCAGGGGTAAGACTGTAATTACTCGGGGAGGTAGTCCGGTGTCCCCGAGAGGCCGTTAAGACACCTTCGTAACCCCTAGGTGCCAAAGTGCCATGAGCACGATCGCTCTACACCCACGGCTTAGGGGGGTGGTCACATTGAGTGAACCACTCAATGTGCAAATATCCGTTTGCAAACCACCATAACAAAAACGGAGAGCTGTTTCTTAGTCGCTATGTGGGCCGCAGGCCATTCCTGTCCCGATTACAAACTGCAAGTCGGTCCGGGAGGGGCCTCGACCCAGGGATCCAGAAGGCCCGTGTTAGCTAGGCTCTTTCACCCTTCTATCATACCGTACTCACGCATGCCAGGAGAGCCCGTTTATAGGGATCCTTTTTCCTCTCACCCAGGAGAGCCCGTTTATAGGGATCCTTTCATTCATATCCATACGCATGCAGGCCGAGGTCCTTTTGACCCCTATGTCCCACATGCTTAAGCCTCCCCACCAACTCGCATCATGATGACTTGTACAAGCCAATGTTATGCCGATGGTCGGGCCAACAATCACCCAGAGTCGGGCCGCCCGTAATGTTATGGTTATTTTGAACCAATTTGCCAAAGCCTAAACGACCGCCGACCCAACCTTGGGCCAGAGTTGGGCGGACGGTCGGCAGTACTGAGATTACTTGCACTGGATAATATTGCACCAATGGTCGGCCCAACTATCGCCCAGAGTCGGGCCGCCCGTAGTATTATGGTTATTTTGAACCAATTTGCCAAAGCCTAAACGACCGCCGACCCAACCTTGGGCCAGAGTTGGGCGGACGGTCGGCAGTACTGAGATTACTTGCACTGGATAATATTGCACCAATGGTCGGCCCAACTATCGCCCAGAGTCGGGCCGCCCGTAGTATTATGGTTATTTTGAACCAATTTGCCAAAGCCTAAACGACCGTCGACCCAATCTCGGGCCACAGTTGGGCCGATGAGCGCGTGAATTTTGGAAGCCAATGTCGGCTTCTAAAGTTGGCCCAACTAAGGTGGCTTCGAACTGCTATAGTTGGGCCAACCTTCGTTAGCAAAATTCGGTTGCCAAAGCCGGCCCGACCTTGGGCCGACCGTCAACTCTGGCTGCCAACCCAAATTCGCATCTGGGAGGTGAATCCTCAACCAAAAAGATGAATTTTCAACAAACAAGATTAATTTTGTAAGTAAAAAGACAAATTTCCAACAAAATACATGAATGTGCTGATCCCAGGATTTTATTTCTAATATAACGATTTGATTTTTTTCAAGATTTTCGCTATTCGTAAATAGCGACTGAAAAACCTTTTTTGGTTGAAAACTGAAAATTTATCTATTCCATGCTTGGATAAACATTTATCTTCTTTAGTTGAAAATTCAATTATTTGGTTGAAAATTTCTGTATTTTTTGAAACTTTGTCTTTTGTGGTAGGAAAGTAAACTTCCTGGGAACTAATTCACCTTTCGACTTGAAAATTAATTTGTTTTGTTGAAAATTAATCTTTTTTGGTAGAAAACTAATATTTTTGGTTGAAAATTCATTTCTTCGGCTTGACGATTAGTTTTTTTTTTAATTGAAAATTAATTTTGTTAACTGAAAATTTAACAATTTTATGTTTGGTTGAACATGAATCTTCTTAAGTTGAAAATTCAGCTATTTGTTTTGAAATTTATGCATTTTGTTCAATTTTTGTCTTTTGTGGTAGAATATTAAAATTAGGTTGAAAATTCCATTGAAAATTAAAATATTTGGTTGAAAATTATTTTTTAAAAATTTGAAAATAATTTTTTTAGCTGAAAATTTAGCTATTCCATTTTTGTCGATCTTTTTATAGACATTTGATATTTTTGGTTGAAAATTCAAATATTTGGTTAAAAGTTTTAGTTTGGTTTAAGATTTTTTTTTTAAGTTGAAGTTTTTTTTTTACTAAAAATGTAACTATTCCATATTTTCTAGAAAATTGATCTCTTACAGTTGAAAATGTACTCATTTTGTTGAAAAATAATCTTCTTTTAGTTGAAAATTTAATTATTTTGGTAGAAAATGCATATGATTGGGTTGTAAATTCAACTTTTTTTTTGTCTTCAAAAATTCGTCTATATGGCTTGAAAACTCAACATTTTGGATGAGATTTTTCTTTTTATTGATTGAAAATCTTTCTTAGTTTAAAATTTATCTATTTTGTTGAAAATTCGTATTTCTTGGTTTAATTTGAACGTTTTTGGTTAAAAATTAAAATATTTTTCAATGGAAATATCAGCTATTACACTTTTTGCTGAGAATTTAGTTTTTTTTTTATCAAATTGAACTATTTTGTCGAAAATTACTGTTTTCTTGATTAAAAATTAATTATTTTAACTGGAAATGTAATTCTTCCATTTTTACACGTAGTTAAAAATTCATATTTTTGAGTTGAAAACTCAACAGTTTTGTTGAAGATTCATGTATTTACGTACCTCTTACGTAATTAGTGGATGACCCCTTATAAAATTCTGTATGACTGTTGTCACTAAAAGTGTTTAAAATATATTTAGAAACAAATTTTTTTCACATTAACATTATTGATCTCCTAGGTTTAAGGTTGTTTTTATACTCAAAAGAAAAATTTAGAACTGTCAATGAAAATGAAAACTCGGCCAGGGAAAAGTCAGGGAATTTGGAAATTCGGATTTTGTAGAAACTCTGATAATGCAAATTCGATTACTCTATACCGATAAATTTGTATTTTTAAATATATGGATAATTTAATTGTTAATTCAAAAAATGACATTAGTTGTAAACTTACTGATTATATGTTAAATAAATTATTTAAAAAGTTTAGAATTTTTAAGCTTCGAAAATGTCAAAATAACGACCATTTACAAATTTAAGGTTTTGATAAGTAACTTAATTCACAGAATTCATTAATTAAACAGTTAAATCAGTATTTTTGAAATTAATCACAGGATCAAGAAGTAAAGAAGAAGTTCGCATTTTGGATTGAAGAAGCAAATACGAACCTCAGGGCGTAAGTTTTTGTTTTCAAAAATAATTATTTCAATTTAAATAGTGCAATGAAAATATCGAAAAATGGTAATTTTTCACCTGTTGAAAGAGTACAACTTTTGATTGATATTTAACAATAAAGTTACTTTTGCTCATGTCAGATACAAATTTTAATTCTGCTGAATGTGTCCGGTTTTGGTTAAATAATAAAACTTTACATTAATGATTCTTGAATTTGTGTCAGTTTTATTACGCACACAAACGTGACATTCTTTGCCACTGACCTTCAACTGCGAAACTCAATTCCGGCATTGAGGAAAAGCGATAACAATGCTTTCAAGATTTTCGCGACACGCCTATTTTTTAGAGAAAGATTTTACAAACAATGGCATTATTTTGATCGTGAGATGGAATAAGGAAATGGTTTTAAATGTCTAACAAACCTTAATACTTTCCGACGTATACGGAAAAAGTCACTTCTTTTAAAAAGTATGTTTTGTAAATCATCGAAAAAAAAATTATATACAATATTATATACAGATATATAATTTTACAGATTTTAACATGTTTACAATAGAGTAAAAAGAAACTTAAGACCATGTCATACTTAGATTCCTGCCTTACCGATATTTTTGTTCGCATCAACTTACGTCCACATAAATTGAAATATCGAGTTGAAATTTCGGATAAATTAATGAAAGTCACTGAAAAACATTTTTTTAGTCCAACATTTTTGAAATTAGAACCAAAAATTATCTTAGACAATTTTTTTAAGGGCGTATCATACACGCGGAGACGATTAATTGATATCGGAAAGCAGTTTAAACTTATTAAAAATATGTTTAAATTCAATAAACAGCAAATATGACGCTGAACGGCTCAGGACGACATTTGCTCACTCCAACAATGGTATCAGCCTTTTAATTTTCACGCGCATAATTGACGCGCAAACATTGGCTCTCCGCGACGGGTCATCTGCTCCTCCGTGGATGGTCGAAATGAGTGAAAACAAGATGATCGTATTGACCATCCCGAAAGGATACCTTGGTTATCCTTATAGTGAGTCTGATCTTCTTACAACAGTCAAACTGGCCATAAAATGAGAGTCTCTCTTACTATGTCGAAAAAAAATCTTAGTAGAGACGCCAACCCTATTTCTGTCGGATGGACGAGGTCCATTTGATTTTTTCTAATTCTTATGTAAAATGATCTCCAGAATCCAAAAACGTGAGGCATGTCTCTGGCAAATGTACCGTTCTGGAGATATTCGTAATTAATGATTTTTTTATATATATTTATAATAATATAATATATATATATAGGTTTATAACATACTTCAGACCAAAGAAAGGAGATTCTTGTTAGATCCTTTATTCCATTTTACAGCTGCTAACGTTTCGAAAACAGATGTTTTCCTCATGACAATAATAACATTTGTTTGTTAAATTTTGAAGTTCATCAACATCCTAAGTTTTTCTTACAGATAGGTTTCTATTTCTCATTCTTCTTCACTATATAAATATTAAATAATGTAGGTTTTAATTGATACCATTTAAGGAAAAAGTTTTTTTGAGGTTAAGAAATTGTAATTGAAATATTTACCTTCAAATTCTTCA
Organism: Andricus curvator; assembly: GCA_932195095.1. Taxonomy (NCBI): domain Eukaryota; kingdom Metazoa; phylum Arthropoda; class Insecta; order Hymenoptera; family Cynipidae; genus Andricus; species Andricus curvator. Next base: position 124,980 of record CAKNYM010050293.1, read on the forward strand.
TTTTCTTGTTGAAATTTTGTTTACATGATATTAATTTAATTAAATTCTTTGTAATATTGTAAATTCATGATTGCAAAATTAATAATGTCGTTAATTTAGTTGTAAATAAATCGGAGACATTACAACCATTATGCTCCATTTTCACGAAGAGAAATCGAGAAAGAAAGAAAGAGAAACCTTAACAAAGACAGAATTATCAATGACGTCATATCAATTTATATCATAAGGTACTTTACGTACCTTAAATAAATTTCATTACAAAATTAAATACAAGAGATGGAAAATTAAGCATTATTAACAAACCTTAAAAATTGTTTTGAAATTTAAAATATTACTATTGATGATTACTTAAATGTACGTACCAATAATGTAAAACAATTTTATTAGAAAATTCATCAATTTGAAATTTTGAATAATTTTTTTTTAATTAAATTAAAGAATCCAAAATTATATTATATATTGGACTATAATTATTAAGATCTGAAATTATATTCAAGCATTTATTGCTGTTTTTTTTAATATAAAACATTTCTGCTATCAGTCTTTTAAATTCATTAGGTTCATGGTGTAAAACTATAACATTATCCCAATCAATTAAATGTCCTGGTGTTTGGCTATGACTTAATGATTTTTAGGATTTTGTCTGAAATTATCATGATGTTCTTTAATTTTTGTAGCAAGTAATCTACTAGTTTGACCCACATAACCTTTTTCACAATTCAAACATTGAATTTTATATACTACATCAGTAAGTTGTAAATTATCTAATAAATCTTTTCCTAATTTTATGAATTTATCGAGTTTAGAGTAAATTCTAAAATTTGTTGTAATATTAAAATCATTTAAAATTCTTTTAATTTGAAAAGATAACTTTCCATGATAAGAAATTGATACTATTGGTTTAAAATGTCTAACTATATTTATATTAGTTTGGTTGTATAAAGAATCTGTAATTGTTTCAATTTTATTATTAATATGTGTTTGAACAAATTCTGTTGGGTAATTATTTAAATATAAAGTTTTTAAAATAAATTCAATATTTGTACTGTGAAATGATACATCTGATAATTTTAACGCTGTGTCTATAAGATTTTTTATTATAGAAATATAATGTTGTATTAGATGGTTTGATAGAAAATTTAAATATCTACCAGAATAAGTATTTTTACGAAACAATCTGTAATAATATTACCTCCCGTGTGGAAATCTTCCCAATTAAGCCCAATTATTTTACGGGCGCCAGTTTGGGCCCAATTGGGCATCCCAGTTTGAAAAAATGTAAATAATTTTCAAAAAAATTTTCTTATATATTAGGCTAAATGTAATACGACCGTAAACATGCAATTTATGTTGCTGCTCTGAATATTTAATTATTCAAATGTACGTAATAAAAGTAACGAATACATGGATATTTAGTTTGGGCTTTGATTTATTTGCCCAAAGTTGGCGGTGCCAGTTAGGCCCCAGCTGATTTTCCCCACTCAGTACCCAACTGCTACTACACAAGTGCAAATAAAGTGTCAGAAGTTTACTTTGCGTATTAATTTCTAATGTTGAGTTATAGAGATATGTTATTTACGTAACATAAAATGGATAAAAAACGACGTGCAGATGAAAAATTGCGCTCCAGAGTTAAGAAGCACCGGGCAATTAGTAAATTCTTAGCTCAATTTCAAAATGACTCAAATGATTCGAGTGACAACGGTAAGTTGAATAATGTTACAATCATATGTATTATATTTAAATGCTACATTTTAGTTTATTTAGAACCAAGATAAGAATCTATTGTACCTATGTGTTTTAATATATTAGTGATTATTATTGAATAATGAACGATATGCTGGATAAAGGCCCTAACCTCAAAATTGAATCTTTTCATATTACTGATATTGCATATCAAATATTAAAATTATATATTTGTTGGTTGGTAGATATACTCTTTTTTAAATTATAAATATGGTTATAAATTAAAAAACTGTTTAACTTGAAAACTTTCTGCAAAATGAGGAATATGAATTTTAAAGTGAAAATTTGCATTCCTCATTCTGTATAACAAATTTTTAATTAAATTGTTTTTCTCTGTGTAACCATACTCATGAATAAAAAATGAATATATCCAGCAACCCAAAAAATATCTAATTTTAATATTTGATGAATAAAATAAAAATATTGACTTTTTAGGTTAGCTCAATTATCTGGCATCCTTAAAGAAACTATTAATTAGTATACAATAAAAAATATTAAATCTGTTAAGATTATTTGAACAAAAAATATATTATTCATTTATTTGTTATAGAAGTTACAGAACGGGATATTGACCAGGCAATTCCTGAAGAACAACGCTTTCATGAAGAAAATTGGGAGCTTTTCACACACGATGCAGAAGGTACAACGGAGTCGTTATATCAATGGTTTAATTAGACAATCCAAGTTTTATATTAAAATGAAGGAGATGCTTAGTGATAATATTTATGTATGTACTTCTTCATTTATTTGCTTTTGTAGGTGAGGGTGACCAACATATCGAAGCAAATCTTGAAGAGGAAGCATCTGAAATGGATATCTCTTCGAGCTCTGAAGAATTCCATCGAACTTCTCATTCTGGGCAAATTTCAGATTCGGATTTTTCAGTGTCTAGTGAAACTTCAGGATCTGAGCAGTTTTCGGACGTAGGAGAAAATGGAGCGATTTTAAATGAACAAGATGAAAGGGTCGTAGTATACTACGATGAAGATCGTCAACCAGAAATCCAGCAACTTAGAGAATGGGCTCTTAAGCATAAAACATGTCTGTCTTATATCGACGAATTATTGGCTATTTTGAGAGTGAGACTTCTCACTGATTTGCCAAAATGTGCAAAAACTTTTCTTGGTACCACAGGAGCCAGTTATAATATTGTTCCAATGTTGGACAAGAAAGGTGGAATGGGTGAGTTTGTTTATTTGGGAGTAGAAAAAGGCCTGATTGCTTGTATTAATGCCGATCTCCACAGAAATAACAAAATTGAAGTTCAAGTTAATGTGGATGAAGTGCCACTAGTGAAATCTGGTAGTCAAGAATTCTGCCCAATACTTTGTAAGGTTCATTGTGACCCTGATGTATATGAGCCGTTTGCAGCTGCGATTTACTTTGGGGACTCTAAGCCAGCAGATGTTAACGCCTTTTTGGATCAATTTGTCAGCGAAATAAACAAATTGCAAAGAGATGGAATAGAAATCTCTGGGAGGCATTTCGACTTTACCATAAAATGCTTTATTTGCGATACTCCAGCACGATCCTTTCTCAAATCTACGATTGGCCATACTGGAAAAAACGCATGTGAAAGATGCACTGTCGAAGGAGAACGTGTAGAAAACCGAACCGTGTACACTTCCACCGAAGCTGAAGAAAGGACAAATGCATCCTTCAGAGCAAGAACTCAACCAGACCATCATACTGGTGTCACTGCGTTGCTACGCATAATACCCTTCTTGAACATGATTACTGTTTTCGTCCTTGATTTTATGCATTTGTGCTGTCAAGGTATAATGAGAAAGATGTTGGGATACTGGACTGACCACGGAGTTAATAAGTTAACTGTAGTTCAGAGAGAAGAGCTTGCAAGGCGAACGAAACTGTTAAAAAAACAAGTTCCTTGCGAGTTCAATCAGCGGAAGCCACGATCGACGACATTTCTTGAAAAATGGAAGGCTACCGAATATCGATTTTTCCTTCTTTATAGTGGTCCTATTGTTTTGAAAGATATTCTCACTTCAAAACTCTATAAGCACTTTTTGCTGTTACATGCAGCCTGTCGTATTTTGTGTTCTGACAGATTGTACCGAAAATTGGCTGATTTTGCAAAACAGTGCCTAAAATATTTTTTCATTTATCTGGGTAAATATTACGGTGTCATCTCGCAAATACTGAATTCTCATCATCTGCTTCATCTTGCGGATGACGTGATTAATATGCAGTGTACTTTGAGTAGGATAACAGCATTTCCGTTCGAGAATTTATTAGGAAAAATGAAAAAGTCCCTTCGTACTTCAGTCCGACCATTAGCACAATTGTGTCGACGTCTTTATGAACAAAGCTTCGTAAAAAGTAGAAAACCTAATGTTCCAGTATTATTAGAAATTCTAGAAGAAGATACCGATAGTAATATTTTAAAAGTGAAGTACAAAACATGTACTATAACCAATGCTTTTCCTGACAATACATTGCTGATGAAAGATAAAACTGTTGTCGAAGTTAGGAGAATCTCTTTAAGGGAGAATAACATTCAAATTGAAGGCAAAGTATGGGAGAAAAGAAATTCGATCTTTACATATCCATTGGATTCTAAATTTTTGGACATGTGGCAGCTGGAAAACGAACCCTCAAATAACATCGTTATTTATGAGATCACTTCCGTCGAATGCAAATTAGTGCGCCTATCTGTCAATAAGCGACCAGAAGGTTCTAACAAATTGTACGTAATACCACTTCTACATATATAATACGATTATATGTAATATGTAATTGCGAAAATAATGGTGTGCTTCAATAAACTCTAAGATAAGCAATTCTTCTTTGTAAACAGCAAATTAACACTGTTAGAAGCAGTTTTTTTTACTGCAAAGAAAGCCCAATAAAAAGATTTCTTTATGAGGCATTTCATTATCTATTTATTCTTCGTTGATAAAAATATAAACGATTATATATACATCTTATGAATTTTTACTGTTGTATCATTTGGGAATTTTAATTGACAGAGAGACTATATTAGAACTTTTAGAACTAACCAAAAACTACTAAAATGAGAATGTGTGTAGAAATAAAAATTGTATGACTAGTATTTCGTGTTTTTTTACAGAAAATAATAGAAATAAAAATGATATCGGTAAATACTTTATCTAATACATGTATTACCTCTGTTAAGGTTTTTATTAATTTCAAAATTACGCGCGCTTTTCAATTTTTTCGACCGATCCGAACGTGGCCATGAACATCGCCAGCGCCCTCAGCCGTTAATGTTGCTCTGGTTGTGAGTCCTGTTCGTGCTTTTGGAGTACGCGTAATGGCGTAGCAGCTATAATACTATTAAAGACTGTTTTTCTAAAACGATTTTGAGAAAAGGATGGCGGAACAACATGATCTGGACGATGAAGATCTTGATTTTTATTCCTATCAGTTAATTGAATTCATAGTACGTGGACCAAAAAGTGAAAGAAAGGTAGATATTTTGCCCTCCTCGTGGGTTGTATTTAATAAGACAAAGGTTAAGTTGGAAGCAAAATTTCCACCACCACCTTATACGAATGAAACGGTCGAGTTTTTACATCATCTCATCCAAAAAAAGCTTCCACCTTTGGAAAATTGGCCACTCTATACGATCAAACTGATTGGACAAGCTAGTAAGTATTTAAAACAATTATTTAAAGTTCCCACTGCAAATTATCTACAATTTTGAACCTTGATATTTAATTTGTCAAGTGAAAATAATTTATGATTCAAAAAATAATTTGAAGGGTATTTGATAATAAAGACACTAACGTCAAAACTGAATCTCAATATTATAAACGCAAAACAAAGAACATAAATTCTAACCTCAACATTCATATTCCTCATTTTGAGCTAAAAGTATTAAAATTAAACCGATTTCCACTCTATAACCACACTTATAAACAAAAAATGAATGTAACTATAGTAACTGAAGAAATATTAAATTTTAAATACTTTATAAATAAATTAAAATATTAAATTTTGAGGTTATACCAATCATATAAAATCCTAAATTGACTGTCTTTTTATTCATATTCTGAAAATAAATATATGTGTCATAGGATTTTTGTTTGTTTTAAACTGAGATTCAATAATTTTTCCTGATATTCACAACAAAATGTAAAATTTTTATAACGATATAGAGTGATCTCACATATATTTTAGAAACGTATGATGAAGGTGTTGAGAAACTTAATCACATTAAAAATGACGGTTCGTATTTGTACACCGAAGATTCTGACTTTACTGCCGAAGAAAAGGCTGCATTTCTAACTAACAAATACAGAGCAAGACAAAAGCAAAGTGACTTGCCTAAACTTCCTAGCATAGAAGGACGTGATACATCCCCAGATTCTTCCACAAATACCGATTCTTCTTGGGAAAAAAGTGAATTGCAGTCACTTATCCAATCAAACCGAATAAAATCGAAGAAAACGAAGGTCAAGCAGAAAAAAACTAAAGTCAAGGAGAAGAAAAATAAAGTTAAAGCGATAGGTAATTTAAAATTAAAAATTTCTAAGTCATGTTCGAGCCTAGGTTTTTACGAATATACTTATAAGTTTTCTTTATAATGAAAAATTTATATTTTCTATCAGAGCTCACTTCATCAGCAGAATTTGAAATAACAGACGAGAAAGACAACAGGCCTAAAGTTCCTATAACACTAAAGGATAAATTTGATACAAAGAAAAAAATAAGCAAAAGTGCAGAACCAAAATCTTGTCCAGTCTTTCAGGAATTTAATCTTGATTCAAATGGAAATAGTTTTAGCCTTGACTTGATTAACAGAGGTAAATTCTTCAACTTTGCATATGATCCTATTAAAAATCTTCATTTATTTTTGTTTTTATTGTGTAACAATATACATAATTTACAGATTCCACTGAATTTTCCGGAGCGTCAGGCAATAGCAGTAATGATGACTATAATGCCTTCATGGTGGGTCGTCCAAAAAAGTACAGCGAAATAAGGGCTTCCCATTTGCAAGGAAATAAAATTAAAACTAATATTCCGGGTATAACAAAAAAAAATTACACAATATTTCAAATTTTACCATTGGTGATCGAAAAGTTATACGCGTCGAATGCTATGGTTTTTATTCGCTCCTTGATAATATTTTTTTTCATAATTATAAATATGTAACGGATTATGATTCTGATTTCTTAAAATCTAACTTTTGATTTTATATACCGCTAAAAAACAAAAATAGCGTGGGCCTAATGAAAACGACGTCGTTTATCGGGTATTTCCCCATTCTAATCGCCAACGGTTCAATTATTTGAATAATATAAACTTTCGTAATCTAAAATAATATATTTTCAGCCGGTATTAATTTTGATAAGGAAGGACTTACTGATTTAACTTCTGATCACGATGGCAAAGATAGCAATCTTCTCATGGAAAATGAGCTGGCCAAACGTAGTTCATTCAGTGCTCAAATTCTGTATCATCTAAGAATGGAGGTGACTTCATAAATTGACATTCGAATCGTAAAGAGAATACTTTCTACAAATTTTTATTTAAATAACTTCATTGAAATAATCATCTTAAGTTAGTTGTGATAGGGTTTTGAAAAAAATCTTACTTAGTTTGTATTTCTAAAGCAATTGAAATTTTGGAGACATTTATTTTGATGTTCTAGTTGGATGTAAACTCATGTTTTTATCAAAATATTTGAACTGATTTTTAGATCACGATCTTGTGCCAGAATCTACAGAAAAGTCTCATCAGAAAAAAATTGAGAAACAAAACCGGTGTCCTAAAGAAAATGATCATCGCCACAGTCAAAAAGGAAGTGGACCCAGTCTAAAAGGAAGTGGTCATGGTTTAAAAGAACTAAGAAAAAAACCTAACTCAACTCATTCCGAGACAAAAAATAAGTCCAACTGTGTTTCTTCCGGTTTGTGAAAACAAAATATACCTAGAATTACAAATTTATTTTTGAAAGTAATTGACGGTTTTAACATAGAGGTGGTTGGTGTTACAGATACGCAACTTATCTTAGCTACCATGAAAGGGTTAAGTGTCCAAGTCCAAGAACTCTTTGGCAGGCTTGATTCCATAAGTTTAACTTTGAACACCTTAGCCGCCAAAGCAGGTTTGGGCTTCAGTGGTGGATTTATCAGTGAACATAATTTAGATCTTCCTTTTAAGGAAATAACTGACTTTGAAAACTTCAATGACAAATTGGATGACGATAAATTCCGCGAGGACTTTGTAAGTTTTGCAGACAAATAAGTTACTTTTATAAATAATAAGTTTCAAATATTATATACAAGTTTACTTGACAAACTTTATTTACAGATTTTTTCAATGAACTCGTTAATGGATAAGGTGGGAATCATATCGAAGAGTGTTTTAAATATTTTGAAAAAATACTTCAGCAAAGAACTTGCCATTCAATTCAAAAACATTCGTAGAGCAGCCAATAAATTCCTTTTAAAGGACTACAGAATACATCAATGCATCATAGGTAAGATTTATCAATTAGAAATATATATAATTCTATTCTACAAGAAACTTATGTAAAACGAGGCTGTGGGGTAAAGCGGAACACCCAGAATATTGCATTTCATACTTAATATTACTTTTTCTGAATGATAAAGAAAACGGCTGTCCGGCTTTACCACACATGTCTCGCTTAGCCCCTGTTGTGAATGTATTGATAAATACATTTACAATGTTAACTCTACATTGTATTATTTTATATCTGATTTATTTTTCTACATATAGATGCAGTAACGCGAACTCACTCCAGCAAAGATGGAAATCAAACGGCTCTCGAAAAATCTGCCATCGACGGAATTGGCGCAGCCTTGTCATATGCAAGAGATTGGGAGGGAGGGCGAAAAGAACGCTAGGAAGCGAAAAAAAAGATAACACCCCGATGAGTACGTCGAACTAAGGAGTTCAAAAAAATAGTTGACACTTAGGTCGTAAGTCATCGTAAAAATTCATAATTATTACTCTGTTAGGTATTTCACATTTCCAGCTTTGCATTGTTTATCGGGATGATTTACATTGTATTGTGTTTTATATTTTCATTTGGACTTTTTCCTCAGTTCAAGGATGTACCCTCGTTATCTCGAGCTCAAAAATGAGCATTATTAAGAATAATGGATCAAATTTCTTTCTCCACAGGTTAAAGTTGCCATTCTCGTTTAATTTTATAATAATACAGGGCTTATTTAATTTCTTGAGAGATTCTCTGAAATTCTCTTTGGTTTAATCTTATTAAAGTATAATCTATTTAGGAAAAATATTGTACATAAAAATTTCATTTTTATAATTTATAAAGAATTTTTATCAAATAAAAGCGTATCAAGGAAAATTTATTAATGAATCTACCAAGAAATAATATTAGTCATATAAAATATAGAATGAGTTAAGAATTGGAACTTTTACCTAAAGAAGGAGCACAATTATAAAACTCTTATTATAAATAACTTTTGTTAAAAAACGATTTTAACCTGAAAATTACAAAAATTAGCCTTGAGTTCTCTTCCAGAATTAGTAATAATTTCAATAATGCCATTTTTAACAATATCCATGCTTATTTTTGGGTTTGACATATCGAGAGTAGACTTTTAAAACTAATTACGTACAATTTTGTATGTATACTCCATTAAAATAAAGTACATAAGTTTCACAAAATAAAATAAAATGCCTTATTAATATAATATAAATCAAAGAAATTCCTTTTTCAGTTAATTAGGCATTAATCAGTTTGCCCAACTGGGGCCCAACTGGGTCGCCTAATTGGGCATAGGCGCAACTCACCGTTACAACCCAGACCGGAGCCCAATCTGGGAGTAATTGGCGTGCCCAATTGGTGCCTAATTGGAAGTTGGGCAACCTGATTGGGACCCAACTTGGCCCCAGTCGACTTTTCTACACGGGGCTGAATCAGTTTTTATAACTTTAACATTTAAAAAAGAAATAGAATTATTATTTTCAATTTCATGTGTAAATTTAAGTCTTGGATGATAAGAATTAAATTCATTTATAACGTAAAATAATTTATCTTTCGGTAATATAATAAAAGTATCATCAACGTATCTAAAATATGTGTGTAAAGAAAAATTTAAATGTTTTATGACATTTGATTCTAAATCTTGCATAACTAGATCAGCTAATGTTGGAGAAATTGGAGAACCCATAGGTGTTCCAAATATTTGTCTGTAAAAATTGTTATTAAATTTAAATATTGTTTGTTGCATTAAAAATTGTATTCCTTCTTCAAATTTATCAATAGGTAAATCTGTATAGTTTTTTATATAAATCCATCTACTTAAAATACTATTGATAACTAAATCAATTGGCACGTTTGTAAATAATGAAGAAACATCTAAAGAAACCATGATATGATCAGATGGAATTGTTTTATTAATTATTTTATTTTTGAATTCAAAAGAATTTTTTATTTGATATTTTGGTACTATTAATGCTTCTTTAAGAATGTTGTTGAAAATATTAGCCATTTTATAAGTAGGTGAGTTTATTAATGAAACTACAGGTCGAAGTGGACAATTAAGTTTATGAAGTTTAGGTAACCCATAAATTCTAGGAATGTTAGTGCCATGAACTAAAATATCTTTGCGTTATAATTATTCACCTAAATATTCATTAATTCGCCAAGAATTTAACAATTTAAATGATTTATTTTTTTAATTCTTTTTCAGGGTTTTAATTTAATTTTTCATAAGTTGTATCATTTAATAATTCTTGCATTTTTTTAATATAAGATTCTTTTTTAAGTATCACTGTAATGTTACTTTTATCTGCATGAGTTATTAGTAATTGTTTGTTAGATTTTTTTATAAATGATTGATATAAATCATTTTTTTATAAATGTAACACTAAACATTTGAAGTTTAAAATTTTTTCCCCCTCTTGTTAGAAAAGCTCATGAGAAACAATAGTTGTTTGAGCATTTTTTCGCTCTGACGAATATTCATGGCACAAAATCAAATAAAGTGTAAAATAAGCGGCAACAATTACTTTTATAAATAACCAAAAAATTATTTCATGCATGACAAAAAAGTAACATTTATTCGAAAGTACAAACCAAAATACACATTTTGGAAACTGAATACTAACCCCCTAAAATAAATAATTTTCCAGATAACAGAGTTTCTGTTAGAAGTCATTTTATCGCGTTGAAACAAATAGATTTTTCTCATGGAGCAAATTAGTTGTAGAGAAAAGTTTCCAGCAAGAAATTATCGTTGAGTACCCAGAAAAAAAGAACCCATTGAAAACGCGACTCCGTGAATTGCGTATCTCTCATTTTCAGATTGAGATTTTTAAGACTGAATTGGTTTGCGACTATGTGAATCGGTCAGTTTCTCGAATGGCTTCGAATCTGCAATGTACTACAATGTCCATTTCAAGAAAAGTCATATTGAATCGGTTTACCTCTTTTTGAATGAGACCGATTTTTTCTGGTTAGGATGCCATATTTCACATGATTTTTAAAATTTGTAAATTATTGATGGATTAAGAGAAATCATACGCAAGGCTACTAGATTTCTTTTTCTATTTTATTTTCTATCTCCTTCTATCTCCGATGCCATACCATTAAATTTTTCGTACTTTCATTCTCGAGTAATAGCAAAACTTTTAAAGTCTAAATCATTAATTCATTGACATTTTTTCTGTTACAATAACCAAAAATTATGAAGGTAATTTTCTCGGAACTTAATGATTGTGTGTATCAAATTTTTTTTTCAAAAATTCAAAAAGTAATTATTCGATTGTATTCCATAGCTGAATGCGAAGAGCAATGTTGAATTTCAACTAGATTCACCTAACATTGATGATTATGAATAAAATTTACCAAAACGTTTTTTTTTCTTACGGAGAATATGTGTTAAAGTTCATGGGGCTTGTGGAACCTCTGAATATGATTGTAAAAAAACGCATTCTTTTATGGATTCGAACAAATTTGGGGGCGATATGCATGAAAATTCGAGAAAAAAATATGGACCAACCTAATGTATAATGAATAATTATCAACTTACCGTGTTTTCAGAACGATCTTTAATGTGAGAGTTTTTAACTATGCAGAATCTTTTCATGGCACCCGCTTCCTTTTGAATTGCCACATCTTTTTCTTGCTTTCGCTTTCTGTAATAAGCTCCAGATGGTTTAATTCTTCGATGATTTTTCGGAGATCTGAATTAGACATAAAATTTTCCATAAAACAATAATCAGTGAAAAAATATAGGGGAGAAAATTCGGGTCCGCTGATTTAAGGTTGAAAAAATGAGTGAAATAGAGATGGTAGCAATTTGCATAAAGAAAAAATTGGTAGAGGAGAGTGGGGTATGGTGCCGGTGTGGGGCACGGTGACTATTACAAATAACGCCCGCGTTTTTATATTCATATTAGATTTTCACATAAAATAGCTTTTTCTGTTCAGGAAAATAGTTATTTGATGCAATGTCTGTTTTAAAATTCGCGTCAGAAGTGTAATTATGAAAAAAACATTTTTGGCGGAAACCGATGAAAAAGTCTTTGGCTGAAATTAAGCACTTGTAGCATGTTTTGAAATACTTAAAGCATGAAAAAGTTAGGTTTTAATAGGTGCAGAATTTTATTAAACTTCTGGTATCATGATTTGTTCCCATAAACGTTTTAAATATATTAAAATTAATGAAATATCGCGCCGCCACATATGGGGCATGATGCCGCGCCTCGGCGCGCCCATGTATTTCAGCAGGGAGTGAGAGGTTATACTGCTTCTGCCACATACTTTACTTTGTTTAATAAGAAAACATTCAATTAGTGTTGAAAATGTCTGGAGTAATTTTTTTTCGTCACATTACACTTTCCAGTATTATTATATCATTTTCATTTTACAATGTTCATATTGTTTAAATAAACGGCAGTAATATGACGGTCACCGTACCCCAGGGTATGGGGTACGCTGGTTGAAATCCAACATCCACCAATTAATGAAATGTCAAATAATGAAGTAATTAAAAAGTGGTTTGAAGTAATAACATATGTTCCCTGATAATGTAAACTTCACCTGAAAAAAGACACACATCAAAATCACTTTAGAATCAAAATTTATAGGGCATTTAAGGCCAAGCGCGGCACCATACCACACTCTCCCCTACATACTTTTTGAAAATTGCGAACAATTTTAGATGGTTTAAATGACTGCCTCAAATTGAAATCCTTTAATTTTCTTAATTAGAACTGAAAATAGTATGGTTGAAGTTTTATGTAAAAAAAAACAATTTGTTAAACTTTGACAAATTTCTAACGGCAGTTGGTTGAGAAATATTTAAAGTACCTTAATGAATTTACAGATTTTTTCCATTATTTTTCAATGAAAAGGTGCAAAGTTCGCTGTCGTTAAAATCAGTCAAATCTCCTTACAGTTTATGAGATTTTTAGGTCTGCAAGCAGTAAAACATTTTCTGGCATATTGGTTTCAGGCTTATTAAAGTACAACACTTTGATATTTAAAATCAGCATTCATTCACTCATTAAGTTGCCATTTTTGTTTCACTCACTTTTTCAACGTCGAAGCCATAGAGACTCAAATTTTCTCGCCAATAGTAATATAGAACATACACTAAGTACAATATTAGAAAATAGTAGAATGGAGGCAAAAGACTAGAAATATCAGGATTTGTAATGAGTGCATGTTTGATATTAAGATTATTCCGAGTAAGAAAAATTTGTTGGCCCTGAAAAGGGCCGATTGTAAAAAAAAATATAGTAATCAGGATCGAAAGTTACTATTGCACGAATTATGACTAGTTCAGACTCAATATGCAGACTATTTCTTGAAAAAATCGGTCAATTTTGTTTGTTTTGGTTTTTTGATTGAAATGTTATCCATATTACTTTCAATAACGTTAAGTGTAGAAAAAATCTCATCTGGAGTTCCGGATTGTTCTCGAATATATTTCCGTAATATTTCTAGACCATCCGTGGCCTGGGAAGGAGTAGTTGGTGATGATTCCACATCGTCATCACTATCTGCCTCTTCTTCACTTAACTCGTTAGATTCTTCTTGAAACGCTGTAGCATTGAAGATTTCAATATCAGTCGGATCAGATGTAGTAATAACATCAGAGTCCACGTTGACGAAGTCTTGGAATTCAATCGCACTCATTACAGGATATATCACAAAGCTCCTTTGAAGCAGATAAGACTCTATACCCCAAAAGGAAATTTTTTGAAAATCTTTCATCCTCTTTTATGACTTTGAAGAAGACTTTCTGAGATATCAAAATTTTTTCGCTGAAGAATATGAAAAAGTTGCTGATATCGACACTACTCTGGTGGACTTTCTTCCACAACTCGTTCTTCCACCACCTGTCCTCCAATTTCTGTGAAGAAAAAAGAATCAAGTAAATGGTTAGATTCAAGAATATAAGACCAGGTAAACTAAAACATCACATGGGTACAAGCCTTATGCAGAATTTCAATGGCATCCAGAATATTGACGTCGTTTATTTGTTTTCCAGATTTCTTCGCATCACACTTCTCCGATAATGTTTTACGTTTTTGATGATTCCCTGGTCCATTGGCTGCAGTTTGAATGTCATATTTGGCGGAAGAAAAACCACCCGGATTGCTTCCAGTTCATGTGAAAGAATCTTAGGATGTGCAGGACAATTATCGACAAAGAGTAACACTTTCCTCTTTTGATTGGAAAATTTTTTATCCAAATCGAAAATCCAAGATTCATAGACCGCTGACATCATCCATGCTTTTTTATTATTGGTATATGTAACTGGTAATGATTCCACCTTCTTTTTCTTGAAATATCTTGTTTTCTGCGATTTACCAATAACAACAAGTTTCAATTTTTCTGTTCCAGTCATATTAGCTCCTGCCATGACTGTCACACATTCTTTACTCTTCTTTCCTCCATGACAAGTATCCTCTTTGAATGTCAAAGTTCTGTGTGGTGAGCATCTAAAGAAAAGACCAAATTCATCCGCGTTGAAAGTGTCTTCCGGGTCATATTCTTCCAGTAGACTCGGCAGTACATTCGTTCTGTAGTCTTCGCAGTCAAGTTCAGGCACAGCTGCACTCTCACCTGATATTATTTTCTCTACAATTCCGTTCCTGTATTTGAATTTGTCCAGCCAACCAGTGCTAGCTTGAAATTTCAGGCCAAGATCCTTCGCGAATTTCGCAGCTTTTTCTTGGATTAATGGTCCTGACACTGGTAAATTGTAATCTCTCACTCACTTCATCCACTCCATCATAGCTCGCTCAAGTTCAGGGAAACTTGATTCTTTAAACCTTTTACGCCGTGGCAAACAAGGTGCTTCTTCCACCGCCTTGAAAATTTTGTCCTGATCCTTCAATATCGTCGATAGAGTACTCGCAGGGATACCGAAATCACTTGCGATCTCCTTTTTACGTTTTAATCCTTTTTTAACTTCGTCAATAATTTTTATTATATTGCCGATAGTTACAGACTTCAGAGATCGTTTCTTCTCCATCGCAAGACTTGACGAAGGTATAGAATAAACTGACTCGAGTTATGAGTTATGCTCATATCTACCCCTTCCATTAGATGACCCCACCCACTGTCCACTGCCTGACCGTCCCTTTGTTAAGGGATTCGACTTACCGAGACTCTTGAGGGTCTGTCTAATGACTTCAAGTTATCGAAATATTCGAGTTAACGAAATTCGAGTTATCGAAAAAATTTAACACACAAATCCTACATTGAAATACCGGGGCCGAAAAATGTCTTCGAATTATCGAAAATTTGACTTATAGACGTTCGAGTTATCGAAGTTCGGCCATACTACGGTAATCACGGGCAAGGAAATTTGTCTGAACTCTGTTTATGACTTTCCATAAATCTATACATCACTGTAAAATGCCTATCCTCAAAAGTACACCAAATTCGAGTGTAGTTTTGAGTTGTAAAATTTTTGGGTTACGAAAACAAACAAAGGCAAATGAACATGGCCCGGGTGCCATGCATCTCTTTGCTGCCGGGTTAAACCGGCCCTGCTTGCCCTACTCTCTCAATCAGTGCAAAGAAGGAAAAGAGACAGCCCGCGTTAACAATTATAATCTGTCAAACCATCGTGGAATCTGCAAAAAAGATAGGGTCTTTGCATATTTCTAAATACACTCAAACAAAGTTTTACGGATCGTTAACGCGATGGATTTTAGTAGCAGAGATCATTAAGCAGTAATAATAGGGTCGGAAAAATAAAAGGCTAAGCAAAATAAAGCAGTAGTGCGGTGTTAGATCATGCACATTCCATGAGCAAAACAAAAAGAAGATGGACAATTTAGAGGACAGTGAGGTAGAAAGAAGGTTAGAGAGCATAAAGGAAGCGGGTAGCAGGTGTCTATTTGAGTGATTCCAGAAGATACGAGGTGTGGCTATTAAATAACGAGACTGGTGCTGTAAAACATTTTATTTTGATTTCATACATATCTATTTATTATCACCTTCAATATTCACCCCTCCTCTATCCCTATGCGAATCTTCCATTATTTTAAACAGTGCTGGAAGTCTTCTTCTTTCAGCTCCTTCAGGACGCGCGCCGCTTTCTTTTTCACAGCTTCAACGGACTCAAATCTTGTTCCGTTTAATGCAGATTTCACCTTAGGAAGCAGATAGAAGTCGCACGGCGCAGGATCCGGAGAATAAGGCGGATAGTCAAACACTGGGATGCTGTACTTGGCTAGAAACCTCTTGACAGACAATGCGGAATTAGCTAGCGTATTATCTGGGTGGAGAACCCATGACTTGTCCTTCCACAGTTCGGGCCGTTTTTTCCTTATTCTTTCGCGGAGTTCAGCAAGAACGTGAAGGTAGTAATGTTGATTAATAGTTTGACCTTCAGGAACCCAGTGAACGTACACAATCGTATGAATATAAAAAAAAAAACACGTGGAAGGGCGACCCGGTTGTGAATCATCTTCAATGTCTTCTCGGCCATCTTAAAAACGCTTAAACCACTCAAAAACACGTGCAAGCGATAAAAATTCATTGCCATACACTTTTTTCAATAAATTATAAGTTTTAGTATTGGTTTTTCCAAGTTTCATGTGAAATTTCACCACAATTCGTTGCTCTATTGGCACACTTAACATTTTCCCGGCGAAACAAAAAAACAACTCTAAGGCGAACGAAGGCTACGGCTATACGGATTTGTTTACAGAAGCGAGAGGTACTGCATTCGAAAGAGAAGGCTTCAGGCTATACAGCTATCGGTCGCTGATGTTTGGCACATGCGTACTTCTTCTGTAGCAGCGCCAGTCTCGTTATTTAATAGCCACTCCTCGTATCTGTTTATTTGTTGACCTCTACGAGAGTTATCGGTTCTGTTGTTTTGACCCTCGAACCGTAATGGTAACGGTTGACCGAGCACTGTCTTATGAATTCAAATAGAGATTCCTCAATTCTCTTCTTCACTTTTTCAGAAAAGCCGTGCGGGCCCAAGTAGAAAAAGCACATCCCAAAGGTTAAAAATCAAGATACGGAGATGTTACCCCGTTCGATGAGATTAAATCAGGAATGCCTAAAGATACTTTCTTCAAAGGACGCTTATAGGTTAAGTGTGCAGAGGCAAACCGCCAGGGCATTCAAGTTGGCCAAGATATACAATTGATGTTTCCAATCGTAAAAATCCAGACGATTTGTTTGGTAAAAGTGTTATCTTATGCTTATATCAAATGTTGAAATTTTTTGTTAGTTTTCTTAACAGAGATATAGCATATCTTTTGCGAGGGATCGGAAAGGGTGACTGTTGTTGTTAGAAAAGGTGTTGTGTTATTTTAATCTTGTTAGCAAATTTTCAAGAAAGAAATTTTTGTGAGTTTCTCGAATTATTAGTTTTTTTTATACTTTTGTTAAAAGTTATTCAACAGAAATTCTGGGAGGATCCGAAAATAGAATTTTGCCGTTAAAAGTGTTCTCTTATGTTCGGCTTGCTTGAAAGTTTTCAAGAAAAAAGGTTTACTGGGTTTCGTGAATGTTGAGCTTTTTAATCATTTTTGTTACACGTTATGTAACATAAATTTCCGAGAGTAATCGAGGAGGGTGACTTTTGTTGTTACAAAATGTGTTTGGTTATTTAAACCTTGGTAATGAATTTTCCGGGAAGAAATTTTGGTCTGTATGTTTCGTAAATGTATGGTTTTTTTGTTAGTTTTGTTACAAGTTATGTGACAGAAATTCTGTTGAGAATCGGAAAGGGTGACTTCTGTTGTTAGAAAATGTGTTTTGTTTTGTTGTGCACAATCATATAGTACAAGGAGTTGTATAGGTGGCGGGACATCCTGTATATTGCACGTTGGGTTGCCACACACAAACATAAAGGCATTATTTAAAGATTTTATTTTCAAAATTTCGAATTTAAGATATAAAAGAACTTCAAGTAATGCAAAACCATTCAGGTTTCTAATAAAAAAAATTGCGAGATTTTCGTGACATATCATTTTTTTGTTTTTGATATAAGATTACAGTTCATGATCACTTGCAACATAAAAAATATATGCTATAATTAAATTAATACATGGTATGGAATCTAAGGAAAAAATAGTAAAGTGATTCGGAAAGCTGAGCCTTTAGTACATTTTTATTCAATTTTAATTTGTAATACTCAAATGTACATGCTTTCAAAAAATGTACAAATAAAAATACAATCTTATCTAAATTCCTACCGTCTGCAGCCGCTGTTTTTATTAGAAGCGCTCGCAAACGCTCACATGTACATGCTTTTAAAAAAATTTTTAATGAAAAATACAATCTTATTCAAATTTCTACCGTTGACAGCCGGTATTTTTATTAGAAGTTCTAGCATTGGCCTAAACATTTCGCCAGGGAAGTGGAAAACTTCAGAAAACCAAAACTTTCGATAGCATTAGGTTACCGACAGACGAGTTCAGACTAATCTGTATATGCTATTTTCAGGCTTACGAGCCTAAGGTGAACTTTATTCTAATCCACGTTGACAATTGCTTTACAGAAAGGAAGAGTGAAGAAGTATATTAAGAGTTGATAATAAAAATAATCCGTGAACAGAGTGCTTCGTATGAGGTTAATAATAAATACAACCAGTGCCAAAAATGTTGATATACTCTGCATACTCAGTAATATGAGTCTAAAAAATAAAATCGAAAATGGAAATCGCATTACTGGTTGATGTTTCAACTTCAAAAATGGATAAGGTTTGCCTGCTTTCCACTTTCAATATACAATTCAAACATCATTTTTTACTGGGTATGCAATTCAGATAGCCAACTTTTTTAGCACAGATATTGACTTCGGAATAGCCTAACTGGTTATCTTTTTTTAGTGGAACGTGCCCGGAATATGTGGTGTGTGCCCTGCGTTCAGCATGGGTTCATCTGGTCCATATATACTATCCAAATAAGCGTTTTCGTCCTCCTTGAGTTCCCTAACCTCCCAGGTATACATGTTCATTGTCGCCGGTTTATTATCGTCATCATATATTCTAAAATAATGACGCATATTAGGGATGCTAAAAACTCCAAAGACGTCACCATATTCATTTCCTAGTGTAATGCGCTTTGTAAATGGATCTATGAATTTAAAACCTGTAGGGTTGCTATTTGTTTTGACTTTAACTTTATTGGGAGGAAAATAGTAAACGTATTTTTGTGTTTCCATTGGATAGTGATGAATAGGGAAAATTCGGCGATGATCAGGCGTTCTGGCAGGAAGAGAAGAAAGAGGTCTGCCATAAGAAGTTAAGCCAGTTAAGCTATAACGAGGGCTGGATTGCGAACCTAATCCTGTAAGAGAAAATAGAGATGGAACGATATTAATACTTACAATTTTTTTTTAATTGAAAGGAATTATTAGATTCATCCTAGGCGGATATATTATACAAATATATAGTAGAAAAAATGACGCATAATTTTAATTTGCTTTATGCGTTAGAGTAGAACGGGGCGAGGCAGCCAAGACGCCACATTGTGGCGTGCGGAGGTACTTTTTGAAATGATATCAAAAAGTGTATGGTGTCGTTCGAAAGCTTGATTCTTTTTCTACAAAATTGCCTCTTGGCATTTTGACTTAGCTTGCCCATTACAGTTTCTAAAACCGTTTCCCAGAGACGCTATGTTTTTGCTCAACCGTAAAAACGTGGGGCGAGGCAGCCAACCATTTCAGCAGTTATTAGGCGGCACACAAAGTTTTAATACACAGACATATAATAATCTATAAGTTCTTCATTAGGTCCAAGATGATATATAAAAATAAAACACAAAGTTAAATGTCTTCTCTGACATTTAATGGAACTCAAAAGAAAAACCGAAAAAACATTGGAAAAAATCGGAAAAATTAATATTTCAACTTCGTTGCTGCTGCCCGAGGTTTTATAAAGAGTTTATACCTTCTTCGGGCGGCCTCGTCGAGGGCCGCCACAAGCAATTCGCTTTTTAGCCTTTTCAGCCTAATCTGCCGTTTGTTGGCTACCTCGCCCCACATGTGCTTTTTCGACAAAAATTTCACACAAAAAAACTATTTTGAATCTCCAAAAAACCAACCATTCCATCGTGTTAAGCACAAAATTCTACTGCGGAAAATAGTTACGTAAATGTTTTTACACAACCTATACACGAAGGATGAACAAACGTAAATCACAAAAATGTTCCGTCTGCTAGTAGTTTTTCACAAATGAAGCTCCTTTTTACAAACTGCGACAGTCACGACACTCAACTTTCGGCAAGTACAGCGGACTATCCTAACCGACCTTACATTACAAAGGCGCGCGATTTCAATAAACGCTTTGGGAATAAGAAGAAATTGGCTGCCTCGCCCCACTGAGTGCCTCGCCCCACTGGCTGCCTCGCCCCGTTCTACTCTACAGAGAAAAATGTGGAGGTTCACTGAAGTTGCGGCTAAAGTAAAAGTTCTTTGAAAATATGCTCTATGAAAATTGAGTTTCTTTAGAGGTCCAGATAAGTTCTCCTTTGGAACTAATTCATCGTTTTGCGTGCCATTTCAGTAAAAGGGGTTCCTTTTTGTTTCAGCTCCTTTGGAACCAAAAATTGATTCTAATGGAAACCTCAGTTTTTCCTGAGTTATGTTACGCAGTTCTTTGTGGAAGAATTGGAAAAAGACTACATTTCTCTGCATTACTCTAGTCAAAAGTTACATTTTGATAATGAAGAATTGTTTAAATAATTATAAACATATTGAACAGACCATATTGATTTTTTATGTTGCCTAATTATAGTTATTACCATTAGAAGAATATCGGTAATTTGCGATAAAATGTAAAAAAAATGAATATAAATATAAAAATTGTTTGAAAAATTAATAATATTAAAAAAATATATGCAAATTTTGAATTTGTCCATTAAAGATGACCTGTAAAAAATTATTTTATACAAAAAAAAATTTCAACTAAGAAGATTAACTTTCTACCAAAAATGCGAATTTTCAACAAAATACATCAACTTTGAACGAAACAGTTGAATATTCAAAAAAAGAAACAATTTTCTACTAAGTAGTTGAATTTTTGAATAAATAGTTTAATTTACAACTACAGATTTCAATTTCAACTAGACGAATATTTAACAAAATAGTTGAATCCTCAACCAAAAAGATGAATTTTCTAAAAACAAGATTAATTTTCTACCAAAAAGGACGAATTTTAAAAACAAATTGTTGAATTATCAATTTATGAAAGATAAAGTTTCAACCAAAATTGGAAAAGTTACATTTTCAGATAATAAAATTAATTGTTAGTTAAAAAAAATAGTCATCAATGTAGTTAAATTTTCCGTCAAAAAGATAAATTTTCAAGCAAGAAGAGTAATTTTCTACCAAAATAGACAAAGTTTTAACAAAATACATGAATTTTCAAACAAATTGTTGAATTTTGAAGTGAAAATGACTACTTATCCATACAAAATTTGAATATCTAACCCAAAAATATGATTTTCAAGAAAAAATTAAATTTTTAACCGAATAGTTACATTTTTCAATAAATGGTAGAATTCATAACCAAATAGTTGAATGTCAACTAGAAAAGATAAATTACGCAGCCACACAAAACAAAATCTTTTTTCGGGTCTGGAGGTCAGACCATGTACACTATGTTTTTTTTTGGGGTCGCTGAATCCGAATCCGTAGTCTAAAAAACTCCAGAACGTCAGGGTTTTGATTTTCAAAGAAACTCGTGAAATTTATTCATCCGACATACGTGTGTCTGCATTCAGAGAGTCGGATCCTCAGGATTCGGATTCAGCGACCCCAAAAACATATAATAAACATGGTCTGACCCCTGGACTCGAAAAAAAATTCTATGAGGTTTTTTGTGGTTATATCAGAACCCTAACGTGCTGGGATTTTTTGAATCTCGAATTCAGATTCAGCGACCCCAAAAACATATAGTAAACATGGTCTGACCTCCAGACCCGAAACAAGATTTTTCATGAGGTTTTTTGAGGTTATGTCACCCCTGACTTGTTGGGGTTTTTTGGACCTCGGATTCGGATTCAGCG
>CAKNYM010050293.1:148273-165781 GCA_932195095.1 Andricus curvator
TTTGTATTTATTCATGTATTAGAAAATTAAAAGCTGTGTGCGGCAACCCGTCGATGTGCCGCTCACAGATTTTTTTTCTTAATTTTTTTAACACATTAATAAATACAAACAAATAAATAGAAATGTCTAAAAAGATGAAGAGTGTTGAGTTATATGTGAAATTATTCATGAATGTGGAAAGGGATGGAAATTTTCCCTAGCGGACCCACTAGACGGGACGATCACTATTCATAACGTTACGCTTACGGTCACGCAATTGCGTAACCGTTCCGTTCACTGCACCCGCTAGGGCATATTTCAATCTTTTTTTAGATTTATTCACAATTTCACATAGAACTCAACACTTTTTAAAATCTTTTTACACATTTATGTTTATGTATTTGTATTTATTCATATATTAGAAAATTAAAATCTGTCTGCGGCAACCCGTCGATGTGCCGCACACAGATTTTAATTCTCAATTTTTTAACACATTAATAAATACAAACAAATGAATATGAATGTCTAAAAAGATAAAGAGTGTTGAGTTCTATGTGAAATTATTAATAAAAGTGGAAAGGGATGAAAATTTGCCCTAGCGGACCCACTAGACGGGACGATCACTCTTCATCACTTTACGCTTACGGTCACGCAATTGCGCAACCGTTCCGTTCACTGTACCCGCTAGGGCATATTGTCATCCTTTTTTTTTCTCATTTTTTTATTCATGTGATGAAAAATTATAAATTAAAAGCTGTGCGCGGTAGCCGCATACAGCTTTTAATTCTTAATTTTTTAACGCATTAATAAATAAAAATAAATATAAATGTGTAAAAAGATAAAAAGAGTGTTGAGTTCTATGTGAAATTATTAATAAAAGTGGAAGGGGATGCAAATTTTCCCCAGCGGACCCACTAGAGGGGACGATCACTATTCATCACTTTACGCTTACGGTCATGCAATTGCCCAACCGTTCCGTTCACTGCACCCGCTAGGGCATATTGTCATCCTTTTTTTTATTTTTTTTTATTCATGGGATGAAAAATTATAAATTAAAAGCTGTGCGCGGTAGCCATATACAGCTTTTAATTCTTAATTTTTTAACGCATTAATACATATAAATGTGTAAAAAGATAA
The DNA here is from genome assembly GCA_932195095.1 of Andricus curvator. NCBI lineage: Eukaryota > Metazoa > Arthropoda > Insecta > Hymenoptera > Cynipidae > Andricus > Andricus curvator. The sequence continues at coordinate 149,390 of CAKNYM010050293.1, forward strand.
AAAGAGTGTTGAGTTCTATGTGAAATTATTAATAAATGTGGAAAGGGATGAAAACTTGCCCTAGCGGACCCACTAGACGGGACGATCACTTTTCACCACTTTACACTTACGGTCACGCAATTGCGCAACCGTTCTGTTCACTGCACCCGCTAGGGCATATTGTCATCCTTTTTTTTTATTTTTTTTTATTCATGGGATGAAAAATTGTAAATTAAAAGCTGTGCGCGGTAGCCGCATACACCTTTTAATTCCTAATTTTTTAACGGATTAATAAATAAAAATAAATATAAATGTGTGAAAAGATAAAAAGAGTATTGGGTTCTATGTGAAATTGTAAATAAATGTGGAAAGGGATGAATATATTCCCTAGCGTCGTACGGTCCGCTAGGGAATTATTAATAAGTCAATAAAAAATTTAGAAGTTTATATTAATTTTAATTTCATTAGAAACAGATATGATGCAGATTAAAGGTGACCAATCGCAATCGTTAATTGGGCAATGCTGAAAAATGTACATAAAAATTTAGTTATATTATTATATTTACCAATAGAATTAAATAATGGCCATCAAAGTAAGGAGCAGAGTATAAAAGGTACTCATCTTTGCCAAGTAGAGGGAAAACTAATTATTATGGCAATGAAGAATTTGTTTAACAGTGTAACTAATGAGTATTCTAAAATTCTTCATTTGGTTATAGCAGTTGACACTTTAATATATAGCCTTCGAGCTTCTTTTCCTCAAAAATTATATTTACATTTCATAAATTGCAGTTTCACGGAAAGAAATTCAGATACTAAAACCTTTCAAACTCGAAGTATAACAAATTTTATAATTGTAGAAGAAATTATAATATTTTTGAAAGGAAATTTCTTTTAAAGACATTTTTGAATAGATTCTTTAAGTTTACTCTTCCATTTTTTTTAGATTTTTACATGTTTAATATATTAGAAAGGAATTAAAAACCACTGAAACCACCATTTTCAACTGAAGATATATATTTTCATCTAAAATAATGAATCTTCTACCAAAAAATCAATTTCTAACAAAGTAGTTAAACTTTTAACCACGTAGTTGAATTTTCAATTAAAAAAGAAAAACTTTAGACCAATAATGAGATAGGTAAATTTTTAAACAACAATTGATTTTCAAAGAAAAATGTAATAGTTTATACTTCTCACCAAAAATATTTTTATTTTGAATTAGAAATAGTTTAATTTAAAAAAAAAAAAAAAAAAAAAAAATCACAATATTGTTGAATCCTCAAACAAAACAGATTAATATTCAAACAAACAGTTGCATTTTAATCAAAAGGGATGCTTTTTTAACCAAGAAGATTAATTTTCGACCAAAAAAGACAAATTAAAAAAAAATATATACATAAATAAGTTGAAATTCAATTAGAAAAGATCCATTATATCAACTAAAGGTGTCAATTTTCAATCAAAAATGAAATAGTTACACCTTTAGTTAAAAAATTAATTTTAAAAAAAAGAACTAATTTTCAACAGAATAGTTAAATTTACTGCCAAAAAGATGAATATTCAATAAAATAGGTGAATTTTCACAAAAAGATCAATTTTCTACTGCATAGTTAAATTTTCAACTGAAACCAAAAAATTTTCAACCAAAAATGGAATAGTTAAATTCTCAACTAAATAGATGAATCTTCAACCAAAAAAATGAATTTTTAACAAAGAAGTGCAACCTTCAACCAAGTAGTTAAATTTTTGGGCAAAAAAGTGATTTTTCAACAAAAAAGTTGAATTTTTTCCAAATAGTTATATTTTCATAAAAATAGTTTAACTTTAAACCAAGTACTGGATTCTTCAACGAAAAAAGATGAATTCTCAACGAAACATGCAATAGATGATATTTCAAACAATAACTATTTTCATTTGAAATAAGAAACAATTGGATTGAACAAAACAAGACGAATTTTCAACCAAATAGTAAAATCCACACCAAAAACAAATTAATGTTTAACCTAACAGTTGCATTTTCAACCAAAAGATACACTTTCAGTTGAAAAAAATCAATTCTCGACCAAAAAAAAAACGAGTTTTCAACAAAAAAGTTTAATTTTCAAAAAAAGAGATTAAATTTCAACTAAAATGATGAATTTTTAACAAAGAATTAATGTTCAAATATGAAGATTAATTTTCTACCAAAGAAGATGAGTTTTTAACATACTATATGAACCTTAAACTAAAAGTGTAATAGTTTCATCTTAGGTTTAAAAAATTAATTCCAAAAAAATCGGATTTTCAATAAAACAGTTAAATTTTCGACGAAAAAGATGAACTTTCAACTAAAATGATTAGTTTAAAATTATTAGTTTAAAAAATTAATGTGGAAGATGCAAGCAGCCAGAAAGGAGCATGTAAAAGGGAGAGGAATGGGTGGAATGGTGTCAGGGGTAAGAAAGGAACTGGTGGTAGAGGAAGAAAAGGGAGAGTATATAGAAGAAAAGGACGGAACAATAGTTAGAAGAATAAAATTAGAAGAAGTTATTATGGATGTAGTATACGTGTACAGAAGAAGAGGAGAAGAGGGAGGATGGAGAACAATAAGGAAATGGACAGAGGAAAAGGATGAGAGGTTTGTCCTAATAGAGGGGGACTTGAATGCATGGACCGGGGAACAAGGAGGAGAGGTATGGGATAGAGAAAAGGAGATTTTCATAAGAAATTCGAAGAAAAAAGAAACGGACCGGGAGGGTAGGAGGCTTCTGGACTTGTTGGGAGAGGCGGGATGGTTACATTCTGGCAGTAGAAAGAATGAGGAAGTTGATGGTTAAAATGTAAGTGGGCGACGTGATAGGCTCAGAACACTTTCCGGTGATCGCAACAATGAGAGGTGGTAGACCAAAGCGAGGTAGGGGAAAGAGGGAAGGAAAGAGGAAAAATAAGTTGAAAATGGGCATTTGTGGAGAGGAAAAGTAAGGAGAATTTAGAGAAAAAATAGAAAACAAGGAAATATGATGTTTGGAAGAAGAAGGAGTAGACAAACTGCTAGAAAATCTCAAAGGAGTGATTGCTAAAGTAAGAGAAGAGGTGAGACCAAGAGAAGAAGAAGAGGGGTTGAGGAGAGGTTGGTGGGACGATGAATGCAGGGAAACTAAAGATAGGATGAAGAAAAGTGTAAGAAAATGGAGGAAAGGGAAAATGGAAAAAGGAGAACTCAACAGGAGAAAGAGAGAGCACGAAAGAATGATAAAGGAGAAAAGACTGAAGGAGAAAGAAAGGTACATGAAAGAGGTAGTGAAAGCTGTAAAGGAAGGGAGGGAATGGGAAGTGATAAACAGGGAAAGAGGAGGAAGGAAGGGCATAAATGAAGAAATAGGAATGAATGAGTGGACGAAACACTTCAAGGGACTGTCGGGAGGGGTGGAAAATAGGGTAAAGGGAGAAGGAAGAAAAGCGGTAGAGGGAGACGAGGACTACGCAAACGAGATTAGTAGGGAAGAGGTGAATGAAGCGATTGTTCGGTTAAAAAGAAATAAGGCAACAGGGGAAGATGGATTGGAAAATGAAGCACTGAAATATGGGGGATTAGGAGTGAGAGAAGAGATGTGGAAGATTTGCAATAAGTTATGGAAAGGAGAAGGGTGGCCTGAGGGTAGAGAGTGGGAGGAAATAGAGGAAGAGATTAGGGCAAGACAAGGGGATGAAAGATGGGAAAAAATCGCTGATTCAAGGTACAACAGCTGATATAGAATGGTGTAGAGGCAGAGGGAACCAGAGTACCTGCAAAAGATTAAAAAGGAGAGTAAATGGAATAGAGTCGAGATTCAGAATGGAAGAGGGTGTAAGAGCATGTAGGTATTGGATAAATGAAGAAGAGAATGTGTGTAGAGTATGTAAGTATGAGCAGGAAACATGGTTGCATGTGTTAGAGAGGTGCACAGGTGACGAAGGGGGAGGGGAGAGCATAGAAGAGAGAATTAAATGGATTCTGAATGAAAATGGTCAGGGGGAGGAATGGATGAAGAAGCTGGAAGAGCTGAGAGAGAGCTGGTTGCACAGGGTAGGGAAAAAGCCAAAAAATTACTCCTCAAGAAGGAGAATTACGAAGTAGTGTTGCGGAGTAGAGTCCAATTATGAGAATTATAGTGGTAAGAGGAAATGGAAGCCCAGGGCAAAGTCAGCGTTTAGAAATAAGAATAATAAGTTAAGACGATATGTAGCAAATAGTTAATAAGATAGTCCCGTAAAAGGGAGAGAGTATAAACAAATAAAGAAGAACTAAAATGATGAAGCTTCAACAAACAAAAAATGAATTTTGAACGAAGAAGATTAATTTCCTAGCAAAAAGATGAATTGTCAACAAAAGAGTTTAACGCTCAACCCAAAAAATGATTTTTTAGCCAAGAAGATTAATTTTCAGCTGAAAAAGACTTTTTCAGTCAAGAAGGAAACTAAATTTTAACCTAATTATTGAATTGTTTACAAAATAGTGGAATTTTTAATCCAAAAAGAATGTGCAATTTTCATCAAAATGATTATATTTGTAACCAAGTAATACCATTTTGAACCCAAAAAGATGAATCCTCAACCAAAAATACAATAAAAGAAGTATGAAATAAGTTTTCAAATCTGGCCAAATTTTAGCTTCTGGAATTTGAATTCAACGAAAAAAAATGTATTTTTAAACAAATAGATCAACTTTCAAGCAAGAATGATGAATTTTAAACAAAAGAGTGGAATGGCGAAACTGAATCGTCAAATTATTAGTTTCAAAAATTAATTTAAAAAAAAAGAAACACATATTTGCCCAGTTAAATTAACCAAAAAGGCGAATTTTTAACAAAATTGTTGAACTTTTAAGCCAATACAACGAATTTTCTATATAACAGTAGAATTTTTAACACAAAAATATGCTGTTCCAACAAAAAAGTTAATTTTGTACCCAATAGTTAAATTTTCATAAAAATAGTTGAAGTTTTTACCAAATAGTTGAATTTTCAACCAAACATATGAATTTTCAAATGAAAAGTTAATTTTCACACCAAATAGTTTAATTTTCTAGACAATTTTTTAATGTTAAAGCCAAAAAAGAGGACTTCATCAAAATAGTTGAATGCTGTATCCATAACTAAGAATGTTCAACCAAACTATTAGACAGTAGAGTTCAAAAAATTTGTGATTATGTTTTTGAAATTTATATTAAGAGTGGTTCAAATTTTTCACCTGAAATTTGAGAACTGTAATTTGGTGATTTGCAATTCTCTTTTATTAAAGCTCCTTCGGCTTTAAAGCCTTCTTATTGTTTAAATAAAATTTAAAATGTTATACGATGGAGTTCTTATCTTAACCTTTTCCATCTGTCATATTTCGCAATTATATAACCTTTTTTTAAATAATATAGATATATGTATATTATATAACGGAATATGTGAGGTGGAACGAAGGAACCAGCCTTAGGACCGAAAAATCGATTTTCCGTTTTTTATTGATTCTGAATGATGAAGATTTCCCCTGACGAATAAAAAAAATTCCCCCTTGCTCCACGGTCAAAATTAAATTTTCTGAAGCTGAAAGTTGTGAGGTGATCTTCCTTATAGCCCTAGCGGAAAGCGTTAACGGAACGGTTACACGGAAAAAATTTATCCGTAAAAAAGTCACGAACTAGTAGCTAGGTCTCGGATATGTGAAAAATTCATCAGACATTGATATATTTTCGTAAATAATCTGCGAACTTTGAGAAAGAATTAACGAACCCGATGTGAACATTCTAAAACGGTTCATAATTTTTTTTTGCGTGAATAACTACAAAAATATTACGAGTGATTGGGAAAAGATTCTCAGAGCACTGACGAGCTTGCCCGACAAATCTGGGAACTGGAAAGTAGGTTCGCCTGTACGTGGCCCGCACACACGCTCGCCCAAACGCGCGGTGCGTGTGTGCGCTCGTATGTGTGCTTCGAGATCGTCGATGAGTCGCTAGAAGTTTCATAATACCTATTTTGTTTGGCCTCGATGGCTGCGCGTTTTTAGGCACTCCTGGTTTATGTTTAGAAACTGGTGAGTCAGCACTCTTTGAGGGTTCGAATCTTCTGAGATGCAAAGTTATAAATTAATATAAATTAAATCGCACAAATAAAATTTTTCCTCTTTATATTTCAGTCTGAAATTTTCAGGAACTGTTCGTAGGAAATTCGAACTGTTCGTAAAAAACTTCGAAATTTATACATACATTTCTCACTAGAAGTAAGTTTGTAATGTTTCATTTTTTTATCTCGTATCCGAGGCCTAGCTACAAGTTCGTGACTTTTTCACGGATAAATTTTTTCCGTGTACGCATTTGCTTGACCCAAAGTAACCGGATAGTGACCGTCCCGTTTACTGGCCCTGGTAGGGCATATTTTCAACCTTTTTTACATTTATTTAGAATTTTACGCAGACCTCAACAATCTTTTTATATTTTTACGCATTTATATTTATTTGTATTTATTCTTGTGCTAAAAAATTACACATTAAAAGCGACGTGCAATATTGTGCATCGGGTTGCCACACACAGCTTTTAATTTATACTTTTTTAACACATGAATAAATACAAATAAATGGATATAAATATGTGAAGAGATAAAAAGAGTGTTGAGTTCTATGTGAAATTGTGAATAAATGTGAAAAAGGATGAAACTATGCCCTAGTGGTCTCAGTGAACAGAACGGTTACTATGTCCGCTAGGGAATTGTTTATAGGCAAATAGAAAGTTTATAAATTTAGAATAATTTTAATTTTATTTTCAATAAAAAAATGCAGATTGAATCGGCGCAATCGTTATTTGGGCAGTGCTAAAAAATGTACTTGAGATTTCAGTTATATTATATTATTATATTTACCAATAGAATTAAAGATGACCACGAAAGTAAAGACCAGAGTATAAAAGATACTCATCTTTTCCAAGTAGAGGAGAAACTAATTAATATAGCAATAAAGAATTTGTCTCACAGTGTAACTAATGCGTATTATAAAATTTTTCATTTAATTATTGCAATTATCTTATGGATCATATAGCCTTTAAGCTTCTTCTTCTCTTGAATTATATTTACATTTTGATATTCGTGGCTTGCATAGAGCGAGACTCTTTTATTAGTAGATTTAAAACAATCTCGCAGACGACGTTTATTCATTCATTAGGCAACCATCTTGAAATTATTATAACTAGCAATTAGACCTGCGAGTAAGAGAGAGAGAGAGAAGGAGGTTGATGTGTGAAGTGACATCACCAGTGACGTCAGCAAGGTGGCAGGGCGAGTAGAGGCGAGAGTCGCGAGTACAGCGCCCACGAAGCTTGACGCGCGCATCTCCCTCCAACGATTTTCTACCCTCTCCACTCGAAACCCACGCAACGCCCAGGCTGCCTCCCCGTTAAAAGGGCGCGCACGGGCCCAGAACGTCAGAAGTGTTTGAGAGCTGGTAGCCAGAGCCCTCACACTAAATCCTACAGCTGGAAGCCAGCCCTAGGTACCTACAGCTGGAAGCCAGCTATAGGTCTTAACGAGCAAGCCATTGCCGTGACCAACCCAGCGTACACTCAACCTTCAGGTCTCTCTCTCGACCTTCAGGAGCCTCCAGCTGTAAACCAGCCAGAGGCCGTCTTGACGACGTATCTCCATCACCCTCTTCTGAGGACGAGCCTAGAATTAAACGATTAAAAAAAAACTCCGACTCTCTCTGTAAAAATCATGGAACCACAGATCACAAATAAAACTTAACCGAAATATAATTCTTTTTACAACACTATCATGAAAATGGCGTGTTTTCGTACTTATGATCTGTGTGTAATGTGGCGCATTTCGAACGATGCGAATAAAGAACGTACGAAATGAGGAATGCTTACGAAAAGGCCTCTTTTCGTAAGCATTCCACATTTTCACAATAAGTGAAAGGAAGATAGTTAGATAAAGACGGAAATAGGTCGATGTTTTCAGCGACAACTGTAGCGCGCTCGTCTCGCGACATACCGTGCAGAAATATATACGCTATAAAAACTAATCAGTACTTAAAATATTAAATTTAGTCTTTTCAAACTGATAACATTTTTTTATGAGTAAACTATAAACTTTTATTAGTAATTTGTAATAAAAAAGTAATTTTTCATTTATCTAATTTAAATTTTCCCGCAACTTTGACTTGAGCAACTATAGCGCACCTAGCGGCGGAGAGGCTACCTTCGGTGCCCTCACCTACGACTCGTCCTAAAAACACTGCACTTGTCACGAAAAGGCCATCGCCTACCACTTGTAATGCAATATACTATTCTCTTGTTATTTAAACTTCTGCCCCCACCCCCTCTTTCCTCCGCTAACGGGTTAGCTGGCATACCAGTCTGTCCGTTTCCGCTGAGACAGCTGGTATACCAGCCATTTCAGCCGACGCATTGACTAACTTCATCCCTTTCCCACTTACTAACGAATTGAATCTCCGCTAATAAAATTCTTTTCTGGAGAAAAGAGAAAAAGAAAATGCCCGCGCAACTTCCTATCTCTTTCTATCTTACTAGATAGACACATCAACCCTCCTTTCCACCTCCATCGACATTTATCCTCTCACTCCCTCCTCTGGTTTACTATTTTTACTAGAATTTACTATTCTATTTTTTTAGATTTGTATATGTTTACTAGATTAGAAAGGAATTTAGTGTGAATTAGAATTCGTGAAATTTATTGAAAAAAGAATGCAATAGTTATTTATGAACTTACCTTTGAAAAAAAATCTGAAGATGTGATCGAAATTTCAGGTAGTTTCCATAAATTTTATAAGGGCTTTCAAAAGACTTTCAGAGATTTAAAAAAAATTGAACAATTAGAAAAATTAAAATGAGAAGTTGGAAAATGTTTTCAGAGGAGGACCGGATCCCTTTCAAGTCAGGCCGGTTTCAGCCGGTTTTAAAACTTTAATTGAAAAAAAGAAATTAGTGCCCTTTCAACGAAATAGATAAATTTTCACCAAATAGTTGAAGTTTCAACAAAAGAATATTATAAATAAGGATTTAATTTTTGTAGGTGACTGGTCAGTTTCATTGTCGAATATGAAATTTTCAGTTAAACAATCAATTGTCAACCAAACAAAGAACAAATTTTCAACAAAATAGTAAAATGCTCAATCAAAACAGATTAATTTTAATAAACAGTTGGATTTTTAAGCCAAAAAGATGAATTTTCGAACCAAACAGAGGAGCTAGGAATAGTTCAATTTTAATTGAAAAAAATAATTTTCAGCAAAATAGTTAAATGTCCAATTTAAAAAAAAAAGATTTTTACCCAAAAATGTGATATTTAACATTTTTATCCAAAACCATTTTTATTTTGAATTATAAACAGTTAAATTAAAAAAAAAAGATGAATTTTCCTCAGAATTATTAAATCCTGAACCAAAATCGAATAATTTTCAAACAAACAGTTGCATTTTTAACCAAGCCAGATGAATTTTCTACCAGAAGGGTTGAAGTTTCAAAAAAGAAAGACTTTTCAGTCAAGAGGATACAACATTTGAACGAAATTGTTGAATTGTCTACAAAACAGTTTCATGTTCAATCCAAAAAGACGAATTTTCTTCCAACAGTTGCATTTTTAACCACAAAAGGATAACTTTTTAATATAACTGTTGAATTTTTATTAAAATAATAAAATTCGCAACCAAACATTCGCATTTTTAACCAAAAAGGATGACTTTGTAACAATATTGAGAAATTTTCATCAAAGTAATTACATTTTGGACCAAATAATACAATTCTTAACCAAGAAGATGAATTTCCTACGATGGTAATTAGGAATTAAAGTTCGGTGGTCAGAAGTATTTCCTAATTCATTTACAGAACTGAAGGTTCTGGACTAAGAGATATGTTCAATGTGAAAGGATTTCGTAAAAGTGTTAGATAGAGATTAGAAATTAGCATTTCTTGAAGACCAGTTAAATGTAGAAGGGAGAATTGGGGGAAAAACGCCTCTGGCGAAAAGACGGCAATACATTGAGAGAGAGAGAGAGAGAGAGAGACAAGTTGAAATGACGTTGGTTACCTTTTTGAAGATCCTGAGAGATGGTGATTTTCAGTAGAATGAAAAGGTGAACTTGCCCTGATAATCCTTTCAAAGTTTAATGTAGAACCATATATTAGAATTGAAACTCGTGAAATTGAAGGGTTCAGACGTACAGAATTTGGATTTGGAGATTTTGGGAAACAGGATGTAAACAGCTTGATTTCGAAGGATTTAGAAGAATGTACTGATTTGGAACCAATGATTAGTTCGTGCCGTGAAGAAAAGGTTGAACCGTGACTCAGATAAGGAGTTGTAACTGACGAATTGATGAACTGACTATAGTTTTACTGAAGGACTTGAAGGTTGACGGCCCTCCAACAAAAAGGGCCGGAATTAGCGAATCGGTTATCTTGCCTGCACGTTGCCTGTTGACGAAATCAAAATGGGACCAATAGATGCCTTAGATCGCTATAGTTATGGATCTTGGTTGTATAGGTCCACTACAAATTCCGGTTAAGTGGACAAGCAATGTTAATAAATTAGTTTCTTCCGCCATTATTCTCACACATCACGGTGTCTTGTCGATTGGCTCATCTGTTCCGTCTGGTTAGAAACATCCCAGTATAAGATGTGATCTTCATTTTCTAAATCGGACACTGAAATGTATCTATAGAAAGGCATCCATTCTATTGAGATTCATAGGTTTAGGATAAGTTTTTGATGAATAATGCCTGCCACATCATTATGTCTATGCGTGTATTCTCTTTAAGCCATTACGCGAAAACCAACAATAATGTGATCTTTGGATTCGTTGGTTTCTCCACATAATCGACACCGGTCAACCACGTCTTGGTGTAACACGTGCTTGCGATAATTTCCGGCACTGAAAACCCTGTCTTGAATCGCAATGACGAATATTTCCGTTTATGGAAGCAGGACGCTTATCTGTCTGTTGGAAAGTTTGAATATTCATCCATACACAGTGAGATGCATAGAGAGATTGAGGCCCCTTTGGAAAACTAGATTTAATATCTCATCTGAAAATTGTCATGTGACAACGAAGAGCGTCACCTTCCAGAGGGGCGTCTTTCAGGGTGACCCCCTGAGCCCTCTACACTTTTGCATCACACTTCTGGCACTATCTTTCGCACTACGCAATTCTCCTGAGTACCTCTGCGGCGACACTAACCATCGCGAGCATAAGGTCACTGTCACTCATGTATTTTATATAGATTACCTGAAGATCCATGCTTCTGGTGCAAGGCAGCTTCAGAGTGCTTTAAGTGTCTTCGAGAAGTACACAAGAGAAATTGGTATAGACTTCAGATTGGACAAGTGTGTTAAGATTCATCTGATGCGAAGACGAATTACTGGCGTTCCCGAGGTCCCTGAGCTCGTAGATATGGGTATTATTAGACACCTTGACGCTGGAGAGACCTATCCATACCTAGGCGTGCTTAAGAGCAGCATTCAGGATATAACGTCAGGGAAAGAGGCTCTCCCAAGCAGATACAAGTTGAAATATGTATCTGCGACTAACATGTTTGCCGTCCCGGTTCTACTCTGCTCGTTTGCGGTAATTCCATGGGCGAAGCACGACCTTGCGGACGTGAACTCACATCGTTGCAAGTGGCAGAGATCCTCTCCTGAAAATGATCAGGAAACACGAAATGATTAGCAAAGGAGCGTTCCTTCACAAAGCCGTGGAGCAGGCGGCCGAGACCAGAGACAGACATTCCGAACCTTGGCCTGAATTTGAACATCAGAAGTGAGTTAGGTGATTTACCCTATCTAGATGCCTCACATCGGCAACGAGGATGACCCGTGTATAGACCTCTGTTTCACCTGGGTTTTAGAAATAAAAAGGTATAGTACAATAGGTTTTAACCGCAGTGATACGGGACTTAAACGAACAAGCTTTACAAGACAATAATAATATACACGGAGAAAAATGGAAGGCCAGTTTGAACATCCAGATGTGCGGACTGACTATATTCAAAGGTCAACTATAGGACAGTCTTCTAGATGGTTTAAGCGACTATCTCTAGAAGGTTAAGACAAGAGGTTCAAATCGATCGTCTCAGAGAGTCGACTCGGTCATCTCAAAAAGGTCGACCTGATCATCGTGAAGGGCCAATTTGAACATCTCGGATGGTCAATCCGTTCATCTCAGACAGACGATTTGATCATCTCGGATGGTTAAAATCGCTATCTCTGATAGTCAAATATATATTTTTAAATTATTTTTGAAAATTAATAAATAAAAAAAGAAGTTGAACTCTTTAAATCTGAACTAGTACGAAGTTCTATCATGTAAATAGTGCGAATTTATTTATCAATTAATTTATAGTAAGTATTTCTATAATACTCTTTAAAAGTATTACTAAGTCATATAGTAATATAGTAACAAATTTAATTAATAAGAAAAAATTCTGTGAATATAACCTTCAACGGTCCAAATTCTAACGTAATCTAAAATTGTTTAAAAATTGTGAACCTTTAATATCTAATGATTTTTCTTTAAAAATGTCAGTTTCCGGCAAAACAAACTAACCAAACCGAAAATCGTAAAATTTTGACCATTTTTAATCTTTGAAATCTAATACTTTTTAATAAAAATACTGATTTCCGGTGTAAAACGCTAACATGACCTACAATTGTTGAAGATTAGGAAATCTTGGAGATGATTTTTGTTTGAAAAAGCTAATTTCCAGTGAAAAAGTAACACAACCTCAATTATTTAAAAATTTTCAAGTCATCATTGAAACGCAATGTTTTTCCATGATTTTTTTTATTAAAAGGCATTATTTGTAGATTTAATTTTCAAAATTTTGAATTTAAGATGTAAAACAACTTCAAGTAATGAATAACCAATCAGCTTTTCAATAACAACGCTTGTGATAATAGGATGTCATAGGATGGTATGGAATATAAGGAAAAAATTGGTACAGTAATTCGGAAAGCTACATTTTTATTTATTTTTTATCTTTATTACTTACATGTACATGCTTTCTAGAAATCTACATATGAAAATTACAATCTAATCCAAATTACGACCGTCTGCAGCCGGTATTTTAATTAGGAGCGCTCGAATTCGCCTAAACATTTTGTCAGGGGAGTGGAAAACTGCAGAAAACCAAAACTCCTGAGTGCAGTTATTGATCGACAGACGAGTTTGGATGTATTCAAACCACTGTCTCGATTGAATCTTTAGTAAATTATTCTGATCATAATGATATTTTCAGGCTTACGAGCTTTGAGGTGAAGTTTATTCTAATCCACGTTGATAATTAAGGATATTGCAGAAACATAATCAGTGCCGAAAATTTGGATATGCACTGTATACCCAGTAACATGAGTCTAAAATAGGAAATAAAATATGGAAAAATGCATTACTGGTTGATGTTTCAGCTGCAAAAATGTATAAGGTTTGCCTGCTTTCCACTTTCAATAGACAATTCAAACATCATTTTTTACTGGGTATGCATTTCAGGTAGACCATTTGTTCAGCACAGATATTGACTCTGAAACAGCCTGATTTGTTATTTCTTTTTTTAGTGGAACGTGCTCGGACTATGCCCAGTGGGCAAAACCATTAAAGAACATCATTAGAACGGCTCAAAAACGTCCAAAAATGTCAGTCCAAATAACGTTCCCTAAACATCCAATGTTCCAGAGATGTTTTAAGGACACAGAAAAAACTGAGGGATCAGGTTGCGGCTCAAGTAAAAATTGAATTATAGAAATACCTAGCTTCTTAACAAAATATTTAGAACCAATTATTATTTTGGGTTCCTTTTCAGAAAGAGAGGTTTCTTTTTGTTGCAGCTCCTTTGGAACCGAAAATTGGTTCTAATAGAAACCCCAGTTTTTTCTGTGGACGTATTTGGAACATGAAACGTTTTTAGAACATTATTTGGTCTGACTTAGGACAGTTTTTGAAACGTCCGAATAACGAATTTGACTTGTACGTCCAAGGAACGTTTATAGGACGTTCTAATTAGGTTCTTAAATTTCGTGCCCCCTGGGCGGGGATGACCCTACTTCTACGTTCGGCATGGGAAGATCTGGTCCATATTCACGTTCCAAAGCAGCTTTTTCGTCAGCATTTAGTTGTCTAACGATCCAGTTATACATGTTCATTGTCGCCGCTTTATTATTTTCATCATATATTCTAAAAAAATGAAGCCCACCAGGTTGGCTAAAAACTCCAAAGACGTCATCATGTTTATTTCCCAGTGTAATACGTAGAGTATATGGCTCTAAGAATTTAAAGCCTGAAGGGTCGCTATTTGTTCTCACTTTAACATAGTTGAGAGGAAAAGAGTATTTTTCGTATAGAACTATCCATTTATAACGAGTAATAGGGTAATTTCTTTCAGGAGAGGAAGAAGAAGATCTGCTCGAAGGGGTAGGACTGGCAGTCGATCCTACAGGATCGGTAGAACGAGATCTTCTAAAAGAAGAAGGTCCGGCAGGCGTTCTTCCAGCAGTGACAGGAAGAAGCGTTCTAGGAGAAGAAGACAGTCTGGAAGTCGCACTACCAGGACGGCCTAATTCTGTAAGAGGAAATAGAGATAGATGAATATTCATACTCTTAATATATTTCAATTAGAATGATTAATCAGAGGCATCCCAGGCGGATATATTATACAAATTAAAAGCATATTGAATGGATCATATTGCTTTTTATGTTGTCTAATTAGTTCATGTCATTATGAGAATATCGGTAATTTGCAACAAAATGTAAAAAATTGGTTTAACAAATAAAAATGGTTTAAACAATTAATAGGGTAAGTGTACCAAATGCCGCCTAGGTTCCTAATGCTGCCTACTCGGGTCTTGAAGAGCTTAATAGCGCTATCTGTGAGTTTGAGGCGGTAACATTAGGTTTACAGATTGCTCATGTAGGGGCGCTGGCGTTGGAGGTTGTATTGTTGTCCAGAAAGATGTGAAACACGTTATTGTTTCCATGAGATCGCCGATCGAATTTTCGTACGTGAGTTTTTCGACTTAAATACCTGGTAAGTTTTGTTTAAAATTTTTTTCTCTTGAACCACGTTGAAGCTTGTGAAATGCTGATTCAACACTTGCAATAATTTTTGAGAATAACCGTACCTAGCAAGTTTCATCATGTGATGCATGTGGAGTGGTCATTGTTCCTAATTCCGCCTATCAAGCTGGTCCTAATTTCGCCTACAAGGCGGAAATAGGAACATGGTGGAAATCGTTTCTTACCACTTTTATTTCAACTTACAGATGTCTAAGAAGCAGAATCGAGCTTTTTATGGAGCTGAAGATTTGAAGAAGGCAGTAGAGGCGGTACGGAATAAAGCAATGGGGACGCTTCGAGCGTGCCTACCTAGCGTTCCTACCTAGCACGTGTGCAGGTGGTTATTTTAATTGAAAATTAAATTCAGTTTCGTTCCAAATGAGTTTTACTTCTTTATATCCCCAGTCTTTCGTCTGTTTCTGATTCCGCCTACCAGGCGGTTTCAGGAACACCTGGTGGGCGGAATTGGGAACACTTTTTTGGAAATCGCGATTTTGGGTTTTCTCACTCTTTCTAGAATAATTTCTAGCAGGATTTGTTTACAGCAATTTGGGCTTCAGGAGTCAAAGACAGGACTTCGTTGGTAATATTTAGCATTTTTCCGGATGGATTTACCTGTAAATAGAGCTGTTATGGGGAAAACAGTTAGGGTAGGCGGAATTTGGCACACCTACCCTAACACAGGACCACAAAAAAAAATGAGTGGAGGGTTCCTCAAACCAGACCAAGTGAATTATAGCTGAAACCCATTCCGACACCTGTTTTGCCCCATCACGTCAGCGTTTTTTTCTAACCTCAAAAACAACTTGAAACTATAAAACCCAACAATATCAACCCTCAAGCCATATAACCCTATACCTTCAATGCTCAATAACCTTGAGATTGATATAACCTATAACCCTAGAACCCAAAATCTCAAAATTTATAACCTCAAAACTCATTTACAACCAAAAATGCAGCAAAAAACGAAAAAACTTACACACAAATTTCATACCTCAATCTCGGAGAGTTTTAGCTTTATAATTCCATACGTACATCACTTCGTCACCTCAAAACCCATAAGCTCCATAACCCTGAAGTACCATAACACTTAAGGCAAGATTAGAGTTCCAGCCACTTAGGGCAATATCAGAGTTCTAGTCACTTAAGGACAGATCAAGTGGTGATCCAGCCACTTAAGGAAAGATCTAGTGGTGATTCAGCCACTTAAGGCAAGATCTAGTGGTGATCCAGACACTTAAGGCAAGATCAGAGTTCTAGCCACTTCAGACAAGATCTAGTGGTGATCCAGCTACTTAAGGCAAATTCTAGTGGTGATCCAGCCACTTAAGGCAAGATCTAGTGGTGATCCAG
>CAKNYM010050294.1:0-35657 GCA_932195095.1 Andricus curvator
AAAATGATCAATTTTCAACTGGACATGGAGTGGATAAATTTTCAGTTGAAAAAATTGTTTTTTAAGAAAAAAAATACGAATTTTCAAAAATATTGGTAAATTTTCAACCAAAGAAATGCATTTTCTAACAAAATAGTTCAATTTTCATCCGAAAAAATGACTTTTTAACAGAATTGTTCATTTTCCTACAAATAGGTTAAATTTTCACCAAATAGTTGAATTTTCAACCAAAATCATGAATTTTCAGGGAAAAAGACAAATTTCCAACAAAACACATGAAATTTCAATTACAAAGATAAATTTTCAATCAAAAATGGAATAGATACATTTTTAACTAAAAAGATTAATTTTAAAGCAAAATTCAATAAAAAAGATGAATTTTCCAATGAAATGAAAAAAATCATTCATATTAAATTTTCATTTTAAGTGATAATTTATCTCTTTGTTTGAAAATTTAACTATTTTGTTTAAAATTCCTTACTTTTTAGTCAAACTTTTTTTTATCTTGATTTAAAAATATAACTATTCCATGTCTGATTAAAAATCTTTCTTATTTGAAAATTCATGTATTTTGTTGAGAATTCGTCTTTTTCGGTAGAAAATTAATCTTTTTTGATAAAAATTCATGTTCTTGGTTGAAAATTCAACTATTTGGTTGAAAATTTTTCATTTTAGTTGAAAATTCATCTTTTTTATTAAATTTTGCTTTTAAATTAATTTTTTAGTTAAAAAAGTATGTATTCCATTTTTGATTAAAAAATTATCTTTGTAGTTGAATATTTATGTGTTATGTTGAAAATTTGTCTTATTCGGTAGAAAATGATTCTTTCGGTTAAAAATTCATGCTTTTGGTTGAAAATTCAACTATTTTTTTGAAAATTCATCTCTTTGGTTGAAAATTCATCTATTTTGTTGAAAATTCTTTACTTTTCAGTAAATTGTTCAAAATTAAAAATGTAACTATTTCATTTCTAATTAAAATTTTTGTTTAATTTGAAAATTCAACTATTTGTTTGAAAATTCATGTTTCTTGTTAAAAATGTGCCTTTTTGGCAGAGAAATAATCTCCTAGGTTGAAATTTCATTTTTTTGTTGTTAAAAATTCCTAATTTTAGTTGAAAATGCATATCTTTAGTTGAAAATTGAACTATTTTGTTGGAAATTTGCTGTTTTTTTGTTTGGAATTTATTTTTACACCTAAAATTTAACTCTCCTAAGTCAAAATTTATCATTTTAGTTCGAAATTCATCTCTTAAACTTGAAAATTTAACTAGTTTCTTGAAAATTCGTTTCTTTTTGCTTGAAATTTAACTATCCCATTTTTGGTTAAAACCTGATCTTTTTTAGTTGAAAATTCAACACTTTTGTTTAAAATTCTTTACTTTTTAGTCAAAAATTTTTTTTTTCAGTTAAAAAACTATTCCATTTCTGATTAAAAATGTATCTTTCTTATTTGGAAATTCAAATATTTGGTTGAAAATTCATGTATTTTGTTGAGAATTCGTCTTTTTCGGTAGAAAATTAATCTTTCTAGATAAAAATTGATCTTCTTGGTTGAAAATTCAACTATTTGGTTGAAAATTTTTCATTTTAGTTGAAAATTCATCTTTTTCATTGAATTTTGTTTTTAAATTAATTTTTTTAGTTAAAAATGTGTTTTTTCCATTTTTTCTGAAAATTTATCTTTCTAGTTGAAAATTCATGTGTTTTGGTTGAAAATTCAACTATTTAGTTGAAAATTCATCTTTTTGGTTGGAAATTCATCTATTTTGTGAAAATTCTTTACTTTTCAGTACATTCTTTAAAATTAAAAATGTAACTATTTCATTTCTGATTAAAATTTTTGTTTTATTTGAAAATTCAACTATTTGGTTGAAAATTCATGTTTCTTGTTAAAAATGTGCCTTTTAGGCAGAGAAATAATCTCCTTGATTAAAAATTCATTTTGTTGTTGTTGAAAATTCTTAATTTTAGTTGAAAATTCATCTCTTTATTTGAAAATTTAACTAGTTTCTTGAAAATTCGTTTCTTTTTGCTGAAAATTGAACTATTTAATTTTTTGTTAAAAACTGATCTTTTTTAGTTGAAAATTAAACTGTTTTGGTTTAAAGATTGTTTTTAGTTGAAAAATCAGTTACTTTGTTGAAAATTCATATCTTTATTGAAAATTCGTCTTTTCCGGTAGAAAATAATTCACCTTGGTTGAAAATTCAACTATTTCGTTAAAAATTCATCTTTGTTGTTGAAAATTTAAGAATTTCATTAAAAAGTAATCCTGTTTCCTCTGCAATCAGGAGTAATCTCAGGTAATCCAGAGTAATTCTGTATATAGAAATAATCCAGGGTAATCCGATATAATCCGGGGTAATCTAACTTCCCTAGACCGAATTTTTGGGAGTTGTTTCCCCCTCTTTATTTGCAAATAATACTCTTAAATCCCAGATTTAACATTCCTGACTGATGAAAGCAAAGCTTCCGTAGCTGGAATTTGTTATCAAAGGCATCGTTATTTCACACATATGTAAAATAAAATATGAAAAAGTAACTGTGGTCCGTCAACAACGACCGCGTTGTCCGTTTCCTATTTTTTTCTGCTCATCGAAAAAATGGAAAGCGCACAGTCGATGGCCAAAAAAAAAGAGGGAAAAATGGAAAGAGCGTCGAAGAGATATGGAGGAGCCATGCTTCAGAGTGCACTCGTTAATATGGCTTTGTCTCTCGCAATGACGGTTGTTTCACATCATAGATTTCGTTTTGCATCGAAAAATATGGAAATTGCGATGTTATATGAAACCACAAAATTTCGGTGTGGAAAAATCCATGCTCTTTCCATTTTTCAGCTCAATTTTGTTTTAAAAATCCTTTTTATACACTCAGAAAAATATTTGTTTGAATCAAACAAACATTTGTTAACCCCATTTCAAATTTAGAATGTGTTTGATTGAAAAACAATTTTTATGTTTCAAACTAATATTTATTTCTATGAGACAAATATTTGTTTGATTTAAACAAACATTTTTATGTGTACTGTCATATTATTGTGTTGTACTTTTTTGTGTTTAGATTTTTTTCAATTATGGCGCGTGTTTCAACAAAAGGTGGATGGTCAAATCAGCGGGAAATACAATTAAAATTTACAATGTTGAATTATATTCTTCAACTGCCATTGTTTCAAGGAAGCGAAAAAGTAAATTGTTCGAAAATTTTGTTGGGATATTCCTATTTGATTTTAAGTTATAAAATAAAAAATGTCTTCTCCAGTTATACTTCAATGACTTAAGGTGCTTCCTCAGGCTCGATTTTTAGCCCATTATTACAAATGACATGTTTCCTCCTACAAGGATGAATTGTTTGATGTAATATTTTAACCACGTAATCTCAATGGCATAATACACAATCTATTAGTGCCCTTTTTTCGAAAAATGGTATTTTTTTTAATTAATCGAAAATGTGCTTCATTTATGCGCCTGGAAACGAGCAATCCGCGACCGCGAAAGTATCGAGGATGAACCGAAAACAGGCGCTCTTTAAACGGGGAGCGCCTGTTTTCGGTTCATCATGGATACTTTGCCGGTGGCGGATTGCTCGTTTCCAGGCGCACAAATAAAGCACATTTTCGATTAATTAAAAAAAAATACCATTTTTTGAAAAAAGGGCATTAATAGGTTGTGTATCATGCCGCTGAGATTATGTGGTTAAAATATTACATTAAAAAATGTATCCTTGTAGGAGAAAACATGTCATTTGTAATACATGGGCTAAAAATCGAGCCTGAGGAAGTACCTTAAGGTGCTTCAAATGACACCGGTTTTCGCCACATTCATAATACGTCTACTAGAATGAATTTTTAAATGTAATATTTTTACCACATAATCTAAAGGCCTCCACATCGAGCTTTTTCCAAAAAAATCTTTTTTTTTTTTTTTTGTAATTGAACATTTTTTTTTGCGCCTGTAAAATGCAACACTCTATTGTGTATGCCTGGCTGCAGTCACCCGGTCACAAAAAATTTGCGTGTATCCCGTTTTCGTGGCTTAAATGAATATACAAATAAATAATATAATATAGATCAATAATAAAAAAAACAATAAAATATATTGATAATTTTCCAAAAATATATAATATTCTACTTACTGCCGGTAAGAAAGTTTTAATCTTTTTCGTAACTTACCATCCAAAGTGCAGAGTTTAAAATAATAAATTAATAAATAATGATAAATTGGAAAAGTAGTTATTTGTCAAATATTTCTACAAGTTTGAAATTTATTATTGTTTATTAATTTATTATTTTAAACTCTGCACTAAAGTTTGATGGTAAGTTACGAAAAAGATTAAAACTTCCTTACCAGCACTCAGTAGGATATTATATTATATAATTTCGAAAAATTATTATATATTATTATTTATTTTTATTATCATATTATTACATTATATATTCCTCTAAGCCACAATAACAGGGTACTCGCAGATTTTTGTGAGTATTGCAACTAGACCGCGTGCATGCAGCCATGCATACACTATAGCCGGAGTGTTGCATTTTACGGGCGCAAAAGTACTACATTTTTAATTACAAAAAAAAACAATGAGAACATTTTCCGGAAAAAGCTCTATGTTAAGGCCGGTATAATTGCCTTTAGATTATGTGGTAAAAATATTACATTAAAAAATTCTTTTCTGTAGACGTATTATGGATTTGGCGAAAACCGCGGTCATTTGAAGCACCTTAAAATTGCAGTTCATCCTTTCCTAAAAAGATTTTTAAATTTTTGAGTTTTATGGAAAACCTTTTTTAATCATTGCAGGCGTAGATTTTTCGGTTTTCACGTGAAACAGTTCCGAGTTTTACCTAAACTAGAAAATCAAGGACGATATTTTGTATAATTGATGAAAATTAATATCTCAACTTCAGGATTAATATATAATATTGATTTGCAATATATAAACAATCTATCCGTTGTATTTTTATAAAAAATAATTAACCTAAAGTTGTTTAAAAATAATTCCTCTTCTTTAATATTATGAACCCTGAAAATCTAACGATTTATGTTTTAAAAGCCGATTTCCTGTAAAAAAACGGTAAATATATCCTGAAACTGTTCAAAAATTGCAAATCTGGTTCAAATTATAATGATTCTTCTTTTAAAATTCCAATTTTTAGTGTAAAACGCTAACATAACCTAAAATTATTCCTCAAACCTTTGAAATCTAATGATTATTGTTTGAAAATATTAATTTCCTGTAAAAAACGCTAATAAAATCGAAAAACTTAAATTGATGAAAAATGTTTAATTTTTTTTATTTACTAATTTTTTATTAAAAATACCCATTTTCGATGTAAACAGGTAACATAACCTAGAACTGTTGAAAATTGCGAGCCTTGATGATGACTTTAAAAAAAATTAAATATAAAAATTAAATATATGCGCGCATCAAAAATCAGATGTCTGAAAAAAAATATTTTTTCTGTGATTTTAAGAATCAACTTATATTACTGATTATATCATTTCAAATAAAAAACATTATTTTTAATGAAAAAATTTCAAAAGTGACAAAAAACATTTATTTTAACAATATTTTTGCAATTTCATCTTTTTTCACTATCGCTTTCTTACCCATTTTTGAAAAATGGTTGAATTTTAATAAATGATGGCTTATTTTTCCGGGGAAAACATTCTCTGAAACTCTAATTTTTCCAATTTTGAAGTAAATTTTACTACGGCCGAAATCGTTAAAACCATTTTCTCTTAAGGAAATTTTTTTAAAAACAAGTAACTATATTTTAAAAAAGACCATGATTAATTGAAATTCAGCCATTTAAAATAAATTGTAAGAAGCCAAAATAATTAAAGTTTAATTTAAAAAAACTATTGTTAAATAAGCATTTTTTGCAAGAAGATGAGCTGGGCCGGTTCAAAAGATAAATCGCTACCTTACCGACATCGAGAAGATTTTAAAGCTGCAGTGGTTCGTGTCCGTGCTAAGTTTCTAGAATGTTCTGGAAGACATTATAAAATTATTATTATTTTTTGACTTAATTAGTATATTTTACAGAAGAATTCGTTTCTCATAATTGCCGAATATATTTTTATAACTTCATCCAGAACATTCTAGAAACTTAACACGGACACAAACCACTTCAGATTTAGGATATTCTTGATGTCGGTAAGGTAGGATTCGTATTTAGAACCGGCCGAGCCCATCTACTTTCGTAATTTTTCAACTTTTTTCATAAAAAATAATATTTTTTCTTTCATAAAAAATGATTGACAATATTATTTCAATTCTTAAAATCTTAGAAAACTTTTTTTCCAGGAACCTCAATTATGGAACGACAACTAACACAAATAGCTCAAATGTTTCTCAAGTCGCCTAAGGTTTTCCATGATTTTTCTTATGAAAAGGGTTATTTGTAGATTTAATTTAAAAATTTTAAAATTTCAGGCTTTTACTTCCATCAACATGTTTTGACCATTCGCTTTTTGTCCATTAGGGTGGTCCAAAATTTGTTTTCGAAATTTCATGCATATCACCCGGAAATTTGTTCGAATCCACACAAAAATTAATCTATTTTTTTTTGTTTGAAAAAAAAAATGATATTCAGAGGTGACGCAAGCCCCATGCATTTTAACACATATTTCCCATAAAAAAAATTTTGTTGTAAATTTTATTCAGAATCCTCAATATCAGTTGAATCGAGTTCAAACTCAACATTTCTCTTCAAAATCAGCCATAGAATGCGAATAAAATATTGATTTTTGAATATCACCCCCATAAGTATGTTTTATAGGGTCCCAAAAGAAAACCCATAAGTGAAAAAATGGGTTTTGCGAGTTTTGAGCGCTAATTATGATTTTTTTGCGGTTTTTTTCCAATAAAAATTGTTTCTCATACATAAAAAATACTTTATATTGATAATTAGATGTTTAAATAAATTGCTTAAACAATTTATTATTTTTTAGCAATTTTCTCTTAGAATAGAATTAAAAAGTCGCGTTTTTTGTAAAAATTTCCATTTTTTGTGCAATTTTCAATTAGTATAACGTAACACTTAATTAATTTTAACAGGCATAATTGTTTAAGCTATTTATTATTATTGTTAATAATATTCTCTTAGTATAATTCTAGAAAATTGCAGTTTTTTTTTCAAATTTTCTACTTTTTGTCCAATTTTAAATTAGAGTGAGGTAAATAGTTAATTGATGTTAACAAAATTAATTTTTTAACAGTTTATTCTTATTGTTAATAATAATCAATTTGAATAATGCTAGAAAGTTGCGGTTTTTCTGACATTTTGAGTTTTTATTTGACTTTTTAGTTAAGAATAAATAATAAATATCAATATTAATTTCAGCAAAAACGCTCGTAGTAACTATTTCAAAGAAAATTTACATTTAATATGATCCAGATAGAAAATTTCAAGAATATTTCAAATATCTGTTTTATTTCAGAAAAACATATTCAAAAAAAGAAAGAGATTATTTAAAATATAGTTCTCTCTATTGTTTATTTATTATTTGTTTATAACTAAAAAGTAAAAGAGAAGCTCAAAATTTCAGTAAAAACCGCAACTTTCTAGTACTCATCTAAGAGAAGATAGTTACAGATAATAATTAATTGTTTAAACAACTATTTTTGTGAACTTGCATTAATTATTACCTCTCTAAGTGAAAAGTGGACAATGATTAAAAAATTTCAGGAAGAACCGCAAGTATCTAGCATTAATATAGATGAACATGGTAATAAACAATAATAATTTGTTGAATCAATTATTTTTGCTACATTTAATTAATTATTATTAAGTCACTTTAAGTGAAAAATAGACAAATAGTTAAAACTTTATGAAAAAACTGCAACTTTCTACCATTGAGCAAAGAAAATATTATTAAGAATGATAATAAATTGTTTAAACAATTATTTTTGTTAACTTGAATTAATTATTACTTCACTTTATTTGAACAGTGGACAAACAGTTGAAAATTTCAGAAAAAACCGCAACTATCTGACATCAATATAGATGAAGATGGTTATAAACAATAATAATTTGTTGAAACTATTATGTTTGCTACATTTAATTAAATATTATCAAGTCACTTTGAGTGAAAAATAGACAAATAGTTAAAACTTTGAGAAAAAACCGCAACTTTCTACCATTGAACAAAGAGAATATTATTAACAATAATAATAATTTGTTGAAACAATTATTTTTGCCACATTTAATTAATTATTATTAAGTCACTTTAAGTGAAAAATAGACAAATAGTTAAAACTTTAAGAAAAAACCGCAACTTTTTATCATTGAGCAAAGAGAATATTATTAACAATAATAATAAATTGTTTAAACAATTATTTCTGTTAACTTGAATTAATTATTACTTCACTTTAATTGAAAAGTGGACAAGAAGTAAGAAATTTCATAAAAAACCGCAATTATCTGGCATCAATATAGATTAAGATGGTTATAAACAATAATTACTTTAAACAATTGTTTTTGCTACACTGAATTAATTGTGAAGTCACTTCAAGTGAAAAGTGGACAAAAAGTTGCAAATTTCAGAAAAAACCGCAATTTTCTAGAATTATTTAAAAAGAATATTATCACCAACAATAATAAATTGTTCAAACAATTATGTTTATCAACATTCATTAATTATCACCTCACTTTAATTGAGAGTCGGACAAAAAGTGGACAAATTGGTAAAAAACCATAACTTTCTATTTCTATTCTAAGATAAAATTGCTAAAAACAATAAATTGTTGGAATAATTTTTTTAAACATTTAATTATCAGTTTAAAGTAGGATTTAATGTATTAGAAACAATTTTCTTTTAAAAAACCACAAAAAACCATACTTAGCGCTAAAAACTCGCAAAACCTAGTTTTACACTTATGGGGTTTTTTAGGGACCCTATAAAATAGACTTATGGAAGTGATATTTAGAAAGTAATATTTTCTTTGTATTCTATGGTTGATTGGGGAGAGAAATGATTATTTTCAACTTAATTCAGCTAATATTGACGATTCTGCATATAATTTACAAAAACGTTTTTTTGAAGTGAAACTTCTTTTGGGACGGAAGTGAATTTAAAAAACGACAAAATATACTTTCTATACCCTCACGCTCTATTGTCGTCTCTTTTTTGTCTGGCGATTCGCAATTGCTCTAAAGAATCATTTTCCATATCCCCACTACTGTAACGCTATACTCTCTATAGTCTATACCTCCTCTCTATTCGCGTCTCCATTTTGTGCGGCGATCTGCAATTGCTGTAAAGACTCCTCTTCGGCATCCCCAATACTGCCACACTATACTTTCTCTACCTTCTCTCTCTATTCGCGTCTCCCTTTTGAGCGGAAATTTACAGTTGCTCTAGAGACTTTTCTTCGACATCCCCACTACTGCAACGTTAATCACAGCATATGCTCTCTCTCTCTCTCTGCACTCTTTTACTGTACGATCTTCTCAAAACTCATGATGATTTCTCACGAAAAATTTGTAAGTTAATCCATCAAAGTTTCACTTCTGCCGTGTGGCCCCACTGCCACACACTGGTTTTTTCTATAAAAAAAAATATTTTTTTTTATTCGATCTTTCCGGGTGATATGCATACAAATTGGAAAAAAAATCGAATGCATTTTTGGACCACGCTATTGTCCATCAATGAAAATCCATTTTACATACTAGTGTCCAATTTTAATCCAAGGTTTAAACCACTGACTGACCTAATTTTTATTCCATAAAAAATGAAAACAGGTTCGTAATTTGGGTGAGGGTGGCAACACCTGTTTGGATTCGCCTGCCCGTAAGGCCGATTTGCACAAACCGGCTGGACTCTACCCCTGCCATCGACAGGGCGGCAACCAGGTACAATAAAAAAAATGATGTGTCCCAAAGCAATTGGTTGCCGATTAAACCCACCCCCAGCGTTGCTGACAGCTACGTGTCCGTCATGGAAAGCCGTGAATCGGTTGGAATTCGAATGGCCCTCGTGATAAAAGAGAGAATGATTGGTTTATTCAAATCGGCGTACTGATGTCAAAATGGGCGTTTCGGAAGATATGTGGTGCAATCGCTTTGCTCGATATCAGTTTATTATTTACATTTGTTAGCTCGTCTGTTCGACGAACGTGTATTCTGCATCAAATTGATTTCCACCTAATTGCGGCAATTAATTGCGCGGATCGCACGCTACAGGCATGCAGTAATTAATCGGTCGAGATACAATTTAATTGTTCTCGAATCGCTATAGATCCGTGTAGGCTTTTATTAAAATCTTCTCCGGCGTGACTATCGATATTGTTGATGATGGATTCCAGGCTTATTACTCATAAAAGGGGAAATTTAATTGGGGAATAACTTGCTGACCCAGTTTTTTTGCGGAATCATTTCACCGTTATTGACTCGTTTTTAATCAACACTACATTCTTTTCTGGATATTAAAAACGTAGTGTATACGGATCCGGCATATTTTGCCGCATTTTCATTTTCACGTCCGGCATATTTTGCCGGAATTTAATTTTCTGTTCCGGCATATTTTGCCGGATTTTAAGTTTCTCTTCCGGCAAGGCACCCCTGTGACTGGTCACAAAAGTTACCGATCTGTTACCATGAATTTCTAAAATTTCATTAAATTATCATATATTTTCATCCATTACCATAATTTTAAAAATGTATGAAAAGTTTGATGAGTTACAATAATTTCTAATGTTTATGGAAATTTATCATTCTTGTGGAAATTTATGAAATTTGTTGAAAATTATTAAATTTGTTGGAATTTATGAATTCTCTTGATATAAAATTTGTGGAAATCTATTAAATTTGTGGAAAATTATGAAAGTTGTGGAAATTTATGAAACTCATGATAATTTACGGCAAATTATGATGTTATTAAAAATATGCCGGAAGAGAAAATTAAAATCCGGCATATTTTGCCGGAACAGAATACTCGACCTATTCAAAAAGGGAAGAGTTAGGAAATTTCATTCGTCAGGGAAAAGACAGCGATTTTTTTTAAGAAGCACTTTAAGGCCATGTTACGAGTGGGTCACGTGACCGGATTCCTACCTTACCGACACTTTTTTTCAAAATCAACTTACGTTCACACGAAACGCGATATCGAGTTGAAAATTTGGGATAGTAAATAAAAAGCGCTAAGAAAGGCGGCTCTGGTCCTAAATTTTTATAATTATAAAAAAAGTTTTTTTTGTAAATAATTTTTTTTTACTTTTTTCATGATCATTAAAATTTAGAACCAGAGCCGCCTTTCTTAGCGCTTCTTATTTATTATCCCAAATTTTCAACTCGATATCGCGTTTCGTGTGAACGTAAGTTGATTTTAAAAAAAAGTGTCGGTAAGGTAGGAATCCGGTCACGTGACCCACTTGTAACATGGCCTTAAGTTTCAAAAATAATCCGACTGCCACACACTCACTTTGAGTTACTTTTTTTTCTTAAATCGGTTTTTTGTAAATAAAAAATTCACCTTAGTCACTTTTCTTTTAATAAATGATATAATAATAATATAATTAATGGTATACTACTAACCAATATTTTATTCAGGCCTACACCTATTACAAAATTTTTTTTAATTCTTTTGAAATCTTTTACGGTATTTTAAAAGATACCAATAAATTTTTAATAGATTTCAATAACTTTGAGGGATTTTGAGAGATTTCAAAGATTTTAGGGTATTTTTTGAATTCCAAAGAGTTTTCAAGAACTTTCAAGAGCATCAAGGAATTTTTAAAAATAACAAAGGATTTTAAATTTTCCTAGGATATTTGAAAAGATTCCAAGAAAGTTTTTAATGTATTTTAATCATTTTAAGAGATTTTGAAAGATTTGAACATTTTTAGGGTATTTTTTTTTAATTCTGAAAAGTTTTCAAGAACTGTCACAGGTATCAAGGAATTTTAAAAAATGACAAAGGATTTGAAATTTTTTAGGATTTTTAAAAGAGTTCAAGAAGTTTTTCAATGGATTTCAATAATTTTAAGGGATTTTGAAAAGATTTCAAAGATTTTAGGGTATTTTTTTAAATTCTAAGAAGTTTTCAAGAACTTTTACAGGTAACAAGGAATTTTAAAAAATGTCAAAGGATTACAAAATTTGTTTTTGTATTTTAAAAGATTCCGAGATATTTTTTAATGGATTTGAATCATTTTAAGGGATTTTGAACGATTTGAAAGATTTTAGGGTATTTTTTTAATTCCAAACAGTTCTCAAGAACTTTCAAAAGCATCAAGGAATTTAGAAAAATTACAAATGAATAACATTTTTTTAATGTATTTAAAAATATTCCAAGGAATTTTGTATTGGATTTTATAATTTTAAAGGATTTTGAAAAGATTTCAAAGATTTTGGGGTATTTTTTCAAATTCTAAGAAGTTTCCAAGAACCTTTACAGGTATCAAGCAATTTTAAAAAATGTCAAAGGATTTTAAATTTTTTACGGTATTTCAAAAGATTTCAAGAAATTGTTAATAGATTTCAATAATTTTGAGGGCTTTTGAGAGATTTGAAAGATTTCAGGGTATTTTTTTTTAATTCCAAAGATTTTTCAAGAACTTTCAAAAATGGCTTAATGGTATAATAATAAAAGAGATTTTGAAAGATATGAAAAATTTTCTGGTTTTTTTTTTAATTCCGAACAGTTTTCAAGAACTATCACAAGTATCAAGGAATTTAAAAAAATGACGAAGGATTTGAAAATTTTTATGGTATTTTAAAAGATTCCAAGAAATTTTTCAACGGATTTCAATCATTTTAAGGGATATTAGAAGATTTCAAAGATTTTAGGGAATTTTTTTAAATTCTGAAGAGTTTTAAAAAATTTCCAAAACGATCAACGGGTTTTAAAAAATGACTAAGGATTTAAATTTTTTTAGGATTCTTAAAAGATTCCAACACATTTTTTAATGTATTTCAATCATTTTAATGGATTTTGAAAAGATTTCAAAGATTTTAGGATTTTTTTTCAAATTCTAAGAAGTTTCCAAGAACTTTTACAGGTATCAAGGAATTTTAAAAAATGTCAAAAGATTAGAAAATTTGTATTGTACTTTGAAAGATTCGAAGAAATTTTGTAATGAATTTGAATCATTTTAAGGGATTTTGAAAGATTTTAGGGTATTATTTTTAATTCCAAAGAGTTTTCAAGAACTTTCAAAAGCTTCAAGGAATTAAAAAAAATGACAAATGATTAGAAAATTTTTAGTGTATTTTAAAAGATTTCAAGAAATTTTGCATTGGATTTTAATAATTCCAAAGGATTTTGAGAAGATTTCAAAGATTTTGGGGTATTTTTTTAAATTCTAAGAAGTTTCCAAGAACCTTTACAGGTATCAAGGAATTTTAAAAAATGTCAAAGGATTTGAAATTTTTTACGGTATTTCAAAAGATTTCAAGAAATTGTTAATAGATTTCAATAATTTTGAGGAATTCTGAGAGATTAAAAAAAAATTTAGTTTTTGTTTAATTCATCTTGAAGTCTTTCAAACTGACATTGAATTCTTGGAATTTTCATAAAATTCTTTCAACTTCCCTTGAGTTTTTGTACACTAATTTTAAACTTACTGAATGCAATGCATTTTTCTATATTTCTAATTTTTTTAATTTACCGTGAATTTTTACGAATTTTAGCAAATTCTTCTCACTTTCCTTACATTTCTCTAAATTCATAATAACTTCTCAAATCTTTGCAATTCACTTGAATTCTTTTGAATTTAACTTCCATTGTTTTTAATTCTTGTGAATTCTTTTTGGGTTACAAATTAGTCACTTTTTCTTTTCTTTTTTTTTAAGAGTAAATCAGGTTGCGGCAGCTCTAAGAATAATGAACTAAAAATTTAAAATTATTTTATTGCAATTAAAAAAGATTTAATGTTAAAAATGTTACAAGATAAGAACTGTGGTCTTTAAATATTAATGGCCAGGAAGAATAAAAAAGTAGTCCGAGAAAGGCCTGATATTGAATTCATCTTTTTCAATTTCGGTAAGATCTGAGAACCTTTGAAAAAACTCTTCTCCGAAAGATTTTGACGCGTTGACCCTTTTTTTAAACTAGGCTTGACCCTTTTTTTAAACTAATGATGACCCTTTTTTTAAACTAATGATAAAATTGCCGAACGAATTCCAAAATCCGATTTGCGCCTTTTCAAAACTGGCTTACTCATATTTGCATGCGCAAAGTAAGCTTTATTTGTGTAGCGTAGTAAGTTTGAAATGCAAGTTTGTGATGTCCTGTTTTCTTTTGTCTGTGCGTAAATAAAAAATATCAGGTCTTGTTTGTAAAATAACAAGTTGTGCGCTGTTTGTAATCGGTTTGTCTCTGCTGGATTTTAATGCAGATAAGACAGCTCGCTAGTGGAGTGTGTATAGACTCGCCAGGAAAACCAGAGGACCTGCACCAACCCGTAGGCCTTTGGCCCTGTCACGGCCAGGGTGGCAATCAGGTACACATATTTGATGCACAGTGTACGCTGTAGAAAAAAAAATCCCATAACCCTGGGGCACGTGGTAATCATCTTAGGTTTTTAATTGGTGGTAGAATTTTTTTAAATTAAAATCTTTTTTTCCCTTTCAGTAATATCTAAAAAAGCGCGAGGCGTCTACAAAAAAGGATTTTGTAGACTATCAAGTCGTTTGAATCTGCCGCGCTAATACTTTCCCTTCCTTACTATCCCTTCTTTGGTTTACTTCTCCTCACTCAAAATTACCCACTCCTACTTCATCTCCCTTCTCTTACTATCCGTCCACTTCACTTCTCCTGCTTTTCCCGCCTTTACTTCTAGTATCCTCACTTCCCCTACTCACCCTACCCTCACTTCGTCTTACTTCTCTACTTCCCGTATCATCCCTTTCACTTATTCCCATCCCCTCATTTCTTATGACTTCTTCTCAACCACATTCCCCCTTCCCTACTGATACACACTTCCATACTACCCCTCGTCTCACTTCCTCTACTTTCCCTCACTCCTACTTCTCCTTTCCTCAGCTTTATACTCCCCGCTTCCTTCCCCCACTCCTTCCCCCGCTTCATCTCCTATCCTCATTTCCTCTCCCTCATCCTTCCAGAAAAAGTACGACGGACGGACACCCTACTTTCCGTCCCCTCAATTCCTGTACTTCTCCTTGAATTATATCCCTACCTCCCCTTTCATCAACCCCCATACTCCCTCCTCCCTTTACCCACTTCCCCTCTCCTCACTTCTTACACTTCTACTTCCCTACTCATCCTCACTTCCCTACTAACTCTCCTGTCACTTCCTCTAGCTTTCCTCTCAACAACTACATACTTCTCCCTCCTCTAATTCCCTTATCCTGTCTTTCCGTACTTTCCCTCCCACAAAAAAAAAGTGATTTTTTATCACTTCTCCTTATTACTCCTCCTACTTTCCCCTTCCTCACTTCCCATACTTCACCTCACCTTTCTTTCCCTAATTCCCTCTACCACCACTTCTCACATCCCCTTCCCTACTCACCCGCACTTCCCTTGTACCCTTCATCTCACTTTTCCTACTTCCCCTCACTTCCCCACTACCCCTTTCCTTATTTCCATACTTCCTTTTTCCTTCCCCTACTCCTCCTTCCGCTACTTCCCCTATCCTCATTCTTCTTCAGATTTCTGAAAATATCAAAGATTTCAACAGATTTTAAGTGGTTTTAAAGGACTTAGTTGATTTCAAGGATTTGAGAAAGTTGTATGGGTCTTCAAAGATTTTGGACGGTTTTAGATGATTTATAAGGGATTTTATAGAAGTTTCAAGATTGTAATGGATTTTAAAAGACTTAAAGAAGTTTCATCTGATTTAAAATTTTTCAAAATTTTGAAAGAAATTTTTAGGAAAATTACTTTCAAAATTATTCACGAGATTTGAAAGTATTTTAAGGAATATTTACGGATTTTACTAGTTTTTAATGATTTTAGGGTATCTTACAAGATTCCAAAAAATTTCAAAAGATTTAGAAAAATTTAATTTATTTTAAAAGGGTATCAAAGATATTAAAAGATTTTCGAAATTTCAAGGGATTTTAGGAAAATTCTGCGAATTTGTATGGAATTTATGGGATTTTATGGTGTCTCAGAGGATTTCAAAGATAAAAAATTTTTCAAGGAATTTTAACAGATATTAAAAATTTCAAAATTTTATACGGGATTTCACAACATTTAAAGGATTTTAAACATTTCAACAAATTTGAAAAATGAAAATATTCAAAAAATTTCAAGAGATTCAAAAATTGTCTTAAGGAATTTGAAATGATTTGTTAAGATTTCTAAGAATTTGTATGGTATTCACCACATTTCAAAGGATTTCAAGGTAGTTTACAATATTTGAGAGAGTTAAAAAAATTAAAGGGATTTTGAAATATTTCAAGAAGTTTTATCTTATTGATTGTAAAAATTGCAAAGGATTTAAAAGATTTTTGGGTGTTTTACAAGATTCCGAGCAATTTCAAGAGATTCCAAAAATTTCGAGATTTTTTAAAAAGGTATCAAAAATATCAAGTCAAGGGATTTTAGAAAATTAAAAGAAATTTTTAGAGAATTTGTGGGAGTTAATTAAATGGAAGGAAATTTTAAGGAATTTCGAAGTATTCATACGGATTTAATGGAATTTTATGGGGTCTCGCAGGATTCCAAAAATTTTAGAATTTTTGAAGGAATTTTGAAAGACATGAAAGATTTGAAGACATCATACGGGATTTAAAAACATTTACAAAATTTACAAATTTTGAGGGAATTCAAGGGAATATAAAAAGTCTAGAGTCTTTTTTAATTCTAAGGAATTGAAAAAGTTTAAATATTTGTAAAGGGTTATTTTTTAGGATTAAAATTTTTTTTAATAGTTTGATAAAGGTATTACTGCAGATTTAAGGGGTTTTAAAGATTTCAAGAGAGTTAAAAATGTTGTCGTTTTTTCCAGGAACTTTTACAGGATCTCAAAAGATTTGGGTTTTTTTAAGAGTATTTCTAAGCTTTTAGGGTATTTTAGATTTTATTTTATTTCATTTTTTAAATATTTTTTTTTTAGATTTAAAAAATGGGTAGCCCTTTGATTAAATATTCAAAAAATTGCATTTTTATTTTGCTATTATTTTTCAAAATATTTGCTACTATTGACACTACTTATATCATATGAGTCCGAGGCTTGTCTAAAAAGGAAAGACCGCCAATTGTGAATTTTAGTTTCAGTTCATAATTTTTTTAATGGAAGCATTTTGATTTATTTTTGTTTATATTAAAACGTTTCCAAATATAATTTTCTTCAATAATCTTCAAAAGTTATGAAAATCCTAATTTATTATTACATTTTTTCACGGAAAAAACTCACTTTTCATCAACTTGACATGTCTTTCGCAAAAAACACAATCTTTTGTTTAAAAAAGTTAATAAAATTTATAGAAAATAAGTTTTTTTTTGTGACAAACATAAAAGAAATACAATAAAGCATAATAAAAAAATAAATAAAAAAGTGCAGGCAGCGTGAATCGAACACGCAACCTTCCAGCTACGAAGCACAACTGCCTGAGCTGCCGGCCGTTCAGAATTTTTTTTTACCAAACTCTATATAGCCTGTGGCGAATATTTCAAAGTCGATTTTCTCGAAAATGGCGAAAAAGCCAAACTAAAATTCATAATTGGTGGTATTCCCTTATAAGAGGGAATTTTTAAGCATTGAGAAGAAACTTAGTGACAAAAGCAGGTGGAGGTTTCTTTTGTAGCAGGCTTACAAGAAATTAACTTTTTTGATGAAAATGCTATAAATTAACTCATATCTTCAAGTCACCTAATGTGCTTTAAAGCTAGTTTTGACTGATAAAAAGAGCTAAAAAATCTACTGACTAGAGGCTGATTGACTCCTGTCACGCTAACTTCGAAGTAGGTAGAACCCACTTTTCAGTGCGTTAATCTCTGCCCATTTTAGAAGTAATCAGTAACGCCTCTAATCTGGTGCAGGTGCTCATCAATCGTACGGAAATCTCGTGACTCGGTAATTTAACTACCACTCTTGAAGAGGATATGTAATCTCACTTTTAAATTTCAATTTTATATTAATTTAATTGAGAGAGTTGCAAATTTGAAAAATTTGTTTAAATTAAAAAATTACTGGGAAAGCTAGAACAATTTCCAAATTTTTACTAGGAATCTGTATTATCATCGGAGGTGGTAACGATCAATCAGAAGAGAAATCCTTTCACACACACTGTGAGAATGGAAATCTACAATATCGATCAAAGTTGTATCCTCTAATAGAGAAAATCTTTTAACGTCATCTCAGACTAGATGGAGCTATAATTTAAAAAATTTTGTATTAAATTTGTTTAGAAAAAAGATCTTCTTTCGCTCCGCTGGGATTCGAACGCCAGGTCAACTGATTCCCGGTCAGGTGCTCTAACCACTGAGCTACTAGAGATATCAGAGAAAGAATCCTTTTTCTGAAATACGCTTTATTTTGCAAGATGTTATATACAATTCAATTTTTACTAGGAACCTGTATTATCATCGAAGATGGTAACGATCGATCAGAAGAGAAATCCTTTCACACACACTGTGAAAATGGAAATCTGCGATATCGATCAAAGTTATATCCTCTAATACAGAAAATCTTTCAGAAAAGGGATTTTTCCTCTGATCTCTCTAGTAGCTCAGTGGTTAGGCCAGGTGCTCTAACCACTGAGCTACTAGAGAGATCAGAGGAAGAATCCTTCTTCTGAAATACGCTTTATTTTGCAAGATGTTATATCCAAGTCAATTTCTACTAGGAATCTGTATTATCATCGGAGATGGTAACGATCGATCAGACGAGAAATCCTTTCACACACACTGTGAAAATGGAAATCTACAATATCGATCAAAGTTATATCCTCTAATACAGAAAATCTTTCAGCTACTAGAGAAATCAGAGGAAGAATCCCTTTTCTGAAAGATTTTCTGTATTAGAGGATATAACTTTGATCGATATTGTAGATTTCCATTTTCACAGTGTGTGTGAAAGGATTTCTCGTCTGATCGATCGTTACCATCTCCGATAATAATACAGATTCCTAATAGAAATTGACTTGGATATAACATCTTGAAAAATAAAGCGTATTTCAGAAAAAGGATTCTTCCTCTGATCTCTCTAGTAGCTCAGTGGTTAGAGCACCTGACCGGAAATCAGTTGACCTGGCGTTCGAATCCCAGCAGAGCGAAAGGAGAAGATCTTTTTCTGAATATATTTAATTTCAAAATTTCAAAATTATAACAGACTTTACTATTTTCCCTATTACCCTCTTTTCCCCTTTTTTAAAGAATTTTTTCTTACTCTGTTTTCAAGAAACTTCCTCTTTTTCTCATTTTTTCGCTTCAATGTGAATTGAATTAATTGAACCTTATGAAAAAGTCCAACTTTTTTAGTTGAAAGTTAATTCTTTTTGGGTGAAAAGTCAACTATTATCTTTTTGGTAAAAAATTCATCTTATTTGGCCAAAATTCTACTATTTGGTTGAAAATTCAATTATTTTGTTGAAAATTTAAATATTTTGTTAAAAAGTAATTTTTTTGGGTAGAAAAGGCTAAGTCTATCTATCTTGGTTAAAAAATAAATTTTTTGTTGAAAATTCAACTGTCTTCTAAAAAGTATATTTGATTATTTTGTTAAAAATTTATCTTTCTTGGTAAAAAAGTAATCTTTTATTGATTAAGCATTAACCTTTTTGGTAAAAAATGAACTTTTTTGTTGTCATTCAACTGTCCTCTGAAAATTGCTTCTTTTTGGCTTGAGAATCCAATTATTTGGTTAAAAATTCGTCTCATTTTCTTGCAAGTTGAACTATTTCGCTAAAAATTAATTTTTTGTTGTTAAAAATTAATTTTTCGTTTAAAATTACTCTTTTCGGGTTTCAGAGTAAACGGCTTCAGAAAAAATTTGACTATTCAGCTTGAAAACTAAACGATTTTTTTGAAAATTCATCTCTTTTGGTAGAAAATATTTTTTGGTTGAAAATTTAACTTTTTTGTAGAAAAATCATCTTTTTTGATTAAAAATTCATATTTTTTGGTTACAAATTCAACTTGATAGTTACAAAATCATTGTTTTTGTTAATGATCCATCTATTTCGTTAAAAATTTAGTTATTTTGTTAAATATTCTTTTTTTCTGATTGAAAATTAATTTTTTTGATTTAAAGGTCAACTGTTTGAATTGTTGAAAATTCGAATTTTTTGATTGAATTAGACTGTTTTTCATGTAGAATTAAATTTTTTTTCTTGAAATATCGACTGTTAAATTTTTGGTCGCGAATTCATATTTTTTGGTTGAAAACTCAACTGATTTGTTAAAAGTTAAACTACTTTGTTACAAAATTATTTTTTGGCTGCAGATTGATCTCTATGGTTGTAAATTTAATTATTTTGTTGAAAATTCGTTTTTTTTAGGTTGCAAGTTCGTCTCCTTTGTTAGAATTTCTTGTGTCAAAATTGCAACTGTTTGACTAAAAATTAATTTGTTTTAGTTGAGGATTCAACTATTTTGTTAAAATTTTTTTATTTTTGGTTGAATTTAATTGTTTTTTTTTATTAAAAGTTTAAATATTTCTTCGTTGAAATTTCATCTTTTCGATTGAAAAATAATCTTTTTTGATTGAATTAAACTTATTTTCATTAAAAAGTAAAATTTTTTTAATTGAAATAGAAACTATTATATATATTGTTCAGAATTAATCTTTTATGGTGAAAAAGGGACTTTTTTGTTGAAAATTCAACATTTCTGGTTTAGAATTTATTTTTCTTCTAAAAAATTCGTCTTCTATGGCATAAAAATTCAACGATTTGGTTGAAAATTAATTTTTTTAAATTGTAATTATTTGGTTTAAAATAATCTTTTTTGGTTTAAAAGGAATTTTTTTGGTCACATTAATATTTTCGGGTTTCAAAGCCAATCGTCTTATAAAATATTCGACTTTTTAGCTTAAAAACTCAACTTTTTTGACGAAAATTCATCTTTTTTGGTCGAAAATTTTTTTTGGGTAAAAATGCAACTATTTAGTTGAAATCGAAATAAATTTCGACTTAATATATTAGGAATTCAAATCATTTCATATTGATTTTATTTAAAAGAATTTATTCCCCTATTTTCGTCAAAAATTACCCTATTTCCCCTCTTTTGAAATCAATTTCGGCTGTGAAGTCTTTGCTATTTAAAAAGTTACATGCCCCTTGATTTTGACGAAAAATATGAAAAAACCCTTAAAATTGATTATTTTTCGAAGTCGAATAGAGAAACAGGCTATACTTCCGAAAAGGTCACCCAAGAATATCGATCAATATAAATGCAGTTATTAATAAATTTGGCTTTTTTAAAAATTAGTTTTTTTTTTAAATCTTGAAAAATATTAATTTTGGAAAAAACTGTTGTTCACAAAAGTTGTAGAGTTGGTCGAAACACATGTTTTTTATATTTATTTTATATTTATTCATCTTCCAAAATAAATATTTTTTGAGAAAAATGACAAAAATGAATTTTCAGATTTTTTGTTACAAAAACATTTAAAAACTTGCAATATTAGTGTCCAAAAAAGTTTAAAGGAATAAAATTTTATCATTGAAAAATATTTAAGACCACCACTAGAATGCGTAGTTTTTTTGGGGCTTTGGCCATTTAAAATGTCCTCTCCCACCACTCATGTCGACCCCTTTTCCAACGCCAAAAAAAATCTGAAAATTAATTTTTGTAATTCTTCTCGAAAAATATTAATTTTAGAAAAAAAATTATGAAAATAAAAAATATGTTTTCCGATGAGATCTAGAACTTTTGTGAACAACATTTTTTTCCAAAGTCACTATTTTTCGAGATTTTGAAAAAAAATAATTTAAAAAAAAGTCAAATTTATTAATAACTTAATTCATATTGATCTGCGCCAAAAATCCTTTGAGTGCGTTCAACCAGGGTCTAAAAGGAACCCCTAGGCCAAGTATCAAGTCAATATTTTCGGGTGACCTTTTCGCAAGTATCTTCGAAAAATATTTACCAAAATTTTTCACTGAAAATTTGAGAGTCGTAGAATTCTTTTTCTCGCAATGAAATGCCAATTACCGCATGCGGAGTCCAAATAAACGAGCAGTTTGTTTCCAATAAACCAAATTGTTTCCCTTTTTTAATTAATCCTTTCTAGCACCCCTTTAGTTACAAAGTGGAATGGGAATGTGGTGTACCCCCCATTAAACGAACCCATTTTTATTCTTCCTTTATTTTCTTCATGGTTCGTACGTTCCTGGCGGTCTGTCATTAAGGCTACGGACACACGCGAGCAAGGATTTTCTAGCCAATGGGGTCGCGTAAAACTATCTGTGTGTGCGTAAACGGTAATTAAGGTAACTGGTTACAACCAAAAACACAATCAGTCGGCGCTAGTACGAGTACGAGCGTGCCTTGCCTCGTCTCGTCTCATATAAAACACCGCTTTAATTTAGCTATTTTACTCTCGCAATTAAGTCGCAGTTCACGGTAATTACGCTTTTGGACGTAGCCCCAAATGACGCTTGTTTAAAGTCACGCTTTACTGCTTTTTCTCCCTATCGAGAGCTTCTCCCTTTTTTCTTATCGGACAAGATGAAGCTCCGGAGGGTCGATATTTATTTTTATTGCATTCCAAGTCGAGCTTGCAGCCAGTCAAAATCCTCTCAATATAGGGGAGAACCGCTGTGGTTCGTGAATTTCGCAAAATTATTTTCTCTTCACAAAAAATGTGGATAATATTGAATTTGCAAAAAAAATAGTTAAAGCGCCTATAACAAAGGGTTTCTTAGCCTATTAGGACGTAAATAAGTCCGCCCTGGGTACCTGCGAACGGTTCCCCCACCAGACGGCTTCCCCTCACTCAGCCGAACTGCTGCCGTCGATCCTGTTCAGCGGGAGTCCTTTGCACCTAATGAAGACTAAATTGCGGAATATAACATTTTTTCAATTTAGCACTTGGTAATTTATAAATATAATATTATGAGCAATTTTATGGAAAATTTTTCAGAGTATTTCACTCAAATCCACTGCAGTAGCTTCAATTTATTGGTGCAATAATTTACCTAACTTGGGAAATTCCGGAAACTAAAATTTGGCCACATTTGAAAACTTATTAACTAACATCATAAATTTAGTTTATTTCTCAAACAATCGCATTTCTCAAAATTATTCCTAAATAATTTTACACTCCCAGTCCAAAAGAGTGAATAGTGTCATCCCTAGCTCAATCTGGAAACTCATTAATAAATATCATAAATTTTGTTTTACTGCTCAACCAATTTGTTTATGAAAGTTTATTGAAAATACTATGTTAACACATAAAAAGCAGAATATGGAGACAATCTCAAAAATGCCGTTTTTTGAATCTAACTTTAGAAATTTTGAATAGAGACCAAAACGGAAAATTGCATTTGCAAAAATTTGCAAAAATTCATTTGCATTCGAAAAAAAGTTGAAAACTGAATTCGGCAAATTTTGAAAATAATTATTCTTCCTTTCAAAAATAATATGTTTGATATGTCTCCAGACATTTTACTACTGGCATTTCTGTTTTCTTTTTAATAACTTAAGCCTCAACTAAAACGGGCTATTTTTAAAACAAACAAAAAAAGAATTTTTAGAAAAAGAGTTGAATTTTTAACCAAGAAAGTTTTTTCAGTCGATAAAGAAAAAAAGTCTGACCCAAAATGTTTAATAATTCAAAATTTAAGAATCAATCAAAAAATGCATACATTTTTAACATCGAAATTTGTTCTAAAATCTATTTAAAAATACGCTTAAAAATTTTATTTAAAAAATCACAAAAAAAATTTCCAGGAATCTAATGCAAATTTTGTTATTTATTATCTTGAAACTTGAATTTTTCCTACAATTTCTTGAAAATCCGGCAAAATGAAAAAAATTGCTTCAAAACCTTCCAGGTTCTATTTTGAACATTTTTAAAAATATTTTTAGAAATTCATTTTTAGTTTTCCTAAGAATTTTAATAACAAATTTTTATTCTTTTGAAACTTCCAAAGTGCTTAGAAAGCTTTTAAATGTTGTGTTCAGAATCTTCAAAAATGTACGTTTTGTTTTAAATGTTTTGAAATCTATTCAAATTTTAAATTATTTTGAAATCTTTTTTAAATTTCTAAATATATCTTAAACTTACTCGAATTTTTTCCAAATTAATAATTCACAAACCATTTTTTGAGTTTTTAATGAAAATCACTTTTTTTGTTTAGAAAATTAATGATTTCTGACAGAAAATTCAACTATTCCATGTTTGGTTAAAAATTCATTTCTTTTGTTGAAAATCCCTTAATTTTAAATAGTTTTGTGATAATTCATTTATTTTGTTACAAATTAATCTTTTTGGGTAGAAAATTAATCTTTTCGGTTGAAAATTCAACTGTTTGGTTAAAATTTGTTTGTTTGTTAAAAATACATTTTTATGGTTGAAGACTCATTATTTTAGTAAAAAATGCATTTCTTTGGTTGAAATGTTTACCGTTCTGTTGAAAATTCGTTTTTATTTAGTTAAAAATGAAATTTTTAACTGCAAATGTAACTATTCAATTTTTGCTTGATAACTGATCTTTTTCAGTTGAAAATTAATATTTTTGTATTAAAAATTGAACTTTTTCGTTCAAAATTCATATTTTTAGGTTGAAAACTAAACTGTTTTGCAAATTTTGAAAATAATTATTCTTCATTTCAAAAATTTCCCACCCTAATTTTCAAACCAAAGAAAAAGAAATTTTCAAAAAAGGAGTTGAATTTTGAACCAAAAAAGATTTTTCAGTCAAAAAGGAAAAGAAAATCTCAGCCAAAATGTTAAATTTTCAATCCAAAAAGACGAATTTCTGGCAAAACAGTTTATTTTTCAACCCACAAATATGAATTTTGAACAAAAAATTTTTATTTTCAACACAAAAATATGAATTTTCTACCAAAATAATTGAATTTTCAACTGAAAAAAATAAATTATCAAGCAAAAATTGAATAGTTACATTTGCAGTTAAAAAATTTATTTTTAACTAAAAAAAACGAATTAAAAAAAAAGGCAAAAATTTCAACCAAAGAAATGAATTTTGTATTAAAATAATGAGTCTTCAACCACAAAAATGTATTTTTAACAAACAAACAAATTTTAACCAAACAGTTGAATTTTCAACCGAAAAGATTAATGTTCTACCCAAAAAGAATAATTTGTAACAAAATACATGAATTATGACAAAATTATTTAAAATTAAGGAATTTTCAACCAAAAAAAATGAATTTTCAACCAAACATGGAATAGTTGATTTTTCGGTCAAAAATAATTAATTTTCAACCCAAAAAAAAGTGATTCTCATTAAAAACTGAAAAAAAAGTTTAGTTAATTATTAATTTGGAAAAAATTCGAGTAAGTTTAAGATATATTTAGAAATTTTGAAAAGATTCCAAAATAATTTAAAAATTGAAAAGATTTCAAAAAATTCAAAACAAAACGTACATTTTTGAAGATTCTGAACAGAACATTTGAAAGCTTCCTAATCATTTCGAAAAGTTTCAAAAGAATAAAAAAATTTTATTAAAATTCCTAGGAAAACTAAAAATTAATTCTTTTTCGAAAAATTAATTTAAAAAAATATTTTTTCAAATGTTCAAAATGGAATCTGGAAGGTTTCAAAGAAATTGTTTTGATTTTGCCGGATTTTCAGAAAATTGATTCCATTAGATTCCTGGAAAATTTTTTTAATGATTTTTCAAAACAAATTCTCAAGTGAATTTTTAAATAGATTTTAGAAGAAATTTCGATGTATAAATTAATGTTTCTAGCTTAAAATTGCCCAAAATCATATAATTTTAAAAGTTTATACATTTTTTGATTGATTCTTCAATGTTGAATTATTAAAAATTTTGGCTCAGACTTTTTTTCTTTATCGACTGAAAAATCTTTCTTGGTTAAAAATTCAACTTTTTTTATAAAAATGCCTTTTTTTAGTTTGAAAATTATTCTGTTTTGGTTGAGACAGTAATATCAAACATATTATTTTTGAAAGGAAGAATAATTATTTTATTTCCGAAAAAAAACTTGCCGAATTCAGTTTTTAACTTTTTTTCGACACTTAAGCAAATTCAATTTTCCGTTTTGGTCTCTGTTCAAAATTTCTAAAGTTTGAATAAAAAAACGACATTTTTGAGATAGTCTCCATATTCTGTTTTTTATATGATAAAATAGTATTTTTAACAAACTTTCATAAACGAATTGGTTGAGCCGTAAACAAAATTTATTTTGTTTGTTAATGAGTTTCCAAATTCAGTCAGGGATGACACTATTTATTCTTTTGGACAGCAAGTGCAAAATTATTTGTGAATAATTTTGAGAAATTGAGAAAACTAAATTTATGATTTTAATTAATAAGTTTTCAAATGTGACCAAATTTTAGCTTCCGAAATTTCCCAAGTTAGGTAAAATATTGCACCAATAAATTGAAGTGGATTTGAGTGAAATATTCTGAAAAATTTTCCATAAAATTTCTCATAATTTGAATATTCATTCTTTAATTTTCAACTTTTTAAGTAAAATAACATATCGTTGGAATCGTTATAATTCGCAGATTTTGAATATTATATTTACGAATTACCAAGTGCTGATTTGAAAAAATGTTATATTCCGCATTTTAGTTGGCTGAGTGAGGGGAATCCGTGTAGTGGGGGAACCGTTCGCAGGTACCCAGGGCGGAATTGGCCTAGCTCAGCGCAAAATTACGTTCAAATGATTTTGGAAAAAGTCTTAGAGAGCTTATTTAAGTTTGCCTGGATTGAGCCCTACTTGAAGTAATTTCGATTAATAGGAGCTGA
Source organism: Andricus curvator (assembly GCA_932195095.1). Classification (NCBI taxonomy): domain Eukaryota; kingdom Metazoa; phylum Arthropoda; class Insecta; order Hymenoptera; family Cynipidae; genus Andricus; species Andricus curvator. The sequence continues at coordinate 26,829 of CAKNYM010050294.1, forward strand.
GATAGCATGTGAGAAATACCGACATTTTTTCCGTTTTGGGCCAATTTTCGATTCTCAACTTCCACTATCTGCATGCTTCAGAGAAGTAGATGGGAAGAATTGATACTTCGCTAAATTTATCTCTAAAATCTCCTTTTTAAAATGAGACCAAGAACATAATATAATATTTACTGGTTCTCGAATTATCATGAAAAATGTGGAAGCGTGCACAAGACGAAAAGCGGCCGGTCGAACGGCAGTCGAACACTCCATTGTAAACACGGCCCTTACTTTCCATCCGTTTACAATGGTGTGTTCGACCGACCGATTTTCTTTTTATGCACGTCTTTCTCACATGATATCTTGGTCCCTATTAATCGAAATTACTTTAAGTAGGGCTAAATCAACGCGAAATTAAAAAAGCTTCAAAAATTTTTTTTTTTAATTTTTCTCACTTAATTTTTCGCAGAATTAGTCACTTTCTAAGCAAGCCTCTTTTTAATCCAATTTTCGTATAAACAATTTTGACCGCTAGTGGTCTAGTTTTTTTAAAAACGTTTGTAAAATATTTTATTCAGATTTTTTGCGAAAAATAACAGGTCTCCCTTATTTTAATTACAATAATTTTTAGTCTAGTTTACTTTTCTAACCACTAACAGCTTCTTTTCATTGCATAGCCTACTAATTTTTATTTTATAACAGCTTATTAGATACTATGTGAAAATAAATCCAATTAATTTTATGTTATCATTATTAATTTTATGTTGTCGGTTCTTGTTTCAGAAGATAATAATTTGAAAGCTTCTTGAAATTTAAAGGATTTTTTTTGTGAATTTTTGAAAAATAAAGTATTAAGGCAACCTTTTGAAACTTTTAGGATATACTCGTCCGAAACCTGGTCCCCATTTCAAATTCAAATAATTTTTTTCCAAGAGAATGTAAATTAGGGTGGTCCTTATTTTACTTTTTTTTTTTAATAATTTGTTCCCACCCGCGATTCTGGTGCGAATTCCCAAAAATATAATGCCTTTCGATTTGATCAAAATTGTTTAATATTTACCAACTTGTGACTTATTCATTTTTTATTCAAATCGATCTGCCTTATAGGATGATAATCTTTAGATAATTTTGAAAACATCCTAATTTTAAAAAACTTAAAATTTTCGAAATTTTAAAGATGGCGGACCCAACAGTTAGGGTAAAAAAAATTCATTTTCTATATTCATTAACTTGCAATGTTTAATCATCGTAAAAAAAAATCTAATAAATTATTGTACAGTAAATAGTGGATAGAAAACTTAAAATTTTTGAAAAAATTCAAAATGGCGGCGAAATAAATATTTTCAAACTTTTCTATAAAAAAGTTTGCCTTTAGGTAGCACTTTATGATTCCTGAAGTAAAAAAATTTGAAAAAATCCAAGATGGCGGATAATTAAAAATTCCCAAAATAGTTCATTTCTGCAGTTTTCAAAGAAATATTCTTAAACTTTGACATACAAAATTTTGATCTCAGAAATCATTCAGTGATTCCAGAAGTTTAAAATATTGAAAAAATTCAAGATGGCGGATAATTAAAAATTCCGAAAATTGCTAATTTCAGTATTTTTCAACGAGATATTTTTAAAATTTGACAGAAAAAGAGGTTTGACTTTGGAAATCATTCGATGATCCCAAAAGTTCCAAATATCTAAAAAATCCAAGATGGCGGCGAATCAAATATTCTAAAAAAAGCTCATTTCTGTATTTTTCAATGAAATCTTTTGAAACTTTTCTAGAAACAGAAGCTTGACTTTAGAAATCATCCTAATGATCCCAAAAGTCCAAAATTGTGAAAAAATTCAAGATGGCGGCCAATTAAAAATATAAAAAATAGCTCATTTCTGCATTTTTCAATTAAATACTCTAAACCTTTGCTAGAAAAAGAAGTTTGACATTATAAATAATTGAATGATCCCAAAAGTTCAAAATGTTGATATAATCCAAGATGGCGGCGAATCAAATATTCCAAAAATAGCTTATTTCTGTATTTTTGAATATAATCTTTTGAAACTGTTCTAGAAACAGAAGTTTGACTTTAGAAATCATCCTAATGATCCCGAAATTGTGAAAAAATCCAAGATGGCGGCCAATTAAAAATTCAAAAAATAGCTCATTTCTGCAGTTTTCAACGAAATATTCTTAAACTTTGACATACAAAATTTTGATCTTAGAAATCATTCAGTGATCACAGAAGTTCAAAGTATTGACAAAATTCAAAAAATTGCTAATTCCAGTATTTTTCAACGAGATATTTTTAAAATTTGCTAGAAAAAGAAGTTTAACTTTGCAAATCATTTGATGATCCCAAAAGTTCAAAATATTCAAAAAATCCAAGGTGGCGGCGAATCAAATATTCTAAAAATAGCTTATTTCTGTATTTTTCAATGAAATCTTTTGAAACTGTTCTAGAAAAAGAAGTTTGACATTATAAATCATTGAATGATCCCAGAAGTTTCAAATGTTGAAAAAATCCTCGAAGGCTGCTATTCAAATATTCCAAAAATTGCTCATTTCCCCGAAGTTAAATTCTTTAAAAAATCCAAGATTAGCTGTTATCTTTGATTTTTTCAAAAATGTTGACTTCTGAGATTGCAGGATGGTTTCTAAACTCAATCTTATTTTCCTAGCAAAGTTTGAAAATAATTCATTGAAAAATATAGAAGTGACGTATTTTTGGAATATTTGATTGGCTGTCATCTTGGAATCTTTCAAAAATTTTCATTTTCTTGTCCACTATTAACTTCAAAATAATTTATTAGATTTATTTCATAATGTTCGTATATTATACGTTAATTTAACCAAAAATAACTTGAAAAAGAAGAAGCTAGTATTACGGAATTTTCCGTATCTTTAAGTGCCTGGAGAAATGGGAAATTTTAACTGTTTTCGATAAAATTAGGAAATTTTTTGTGGGCATTCGCACCAGAATCGCGACTAGGAATAAACGATTTCCAAAAAAAGTAAAACAGAGACCACTCTAATGTGAATTTGATAATATTGTTTAAAGAGCAATAGATAGGATTTAATCGAATTTTTCGACTGACGATTAGTCTCTTTTATCTTCTGAAACCAAAATTTTTTTATCTTTAGATCCAAACCTACCTACCCATGGGTTATTTTTTTGTTTGTTCTAAAATGTATTTCGAAGCCCTTAAGGAATTGAAGTTTCAATTCATAAATGAATAAGTACAGATAATTCCTAATATTGACATGATTCACAGGTTTAAAAGTGAATCTAAATGTCAAACAATTACTATTGCCGATTAATTTAAGATTGCATGGAATTGTTTCACCGAATCTGCTTGTTAATGTAATTACAGTCGATCAGAAGCATTATGTAAGGTAGACATGGTGGAGAATGCTTATCCTCTTGTAGCATGCTTGCACGAATTCCCAGTTAGCTTCTCATTATCCCTAATCTTCTTATGTTTGATTATGCATCTAAGGAGATTTACAAGTCACGCTGAGATGTGTTTGACCTTCTTGTTCATGCTCTTAATTAGCCAATAGGATGGTTCCAAACGATACACATTGATTCAATTTATCAAGCTGAGATCAAACTCGACAAGATGAAAATGAATCCACCAATTAAAACTCACTACTCGTTCAACTCTATCTCAACTTATATTTTGAAGTGATTTTTGTCAAAAGAAACTAACTGAAGAATCGTTTAAAGTTTTGCTAAAACTATCCACTGCAAATAAGTGAAACAGCTTTAAAAATAAGTATTAAGGATGTTCTAGGTGTAGAGAGAAGCTCGAAAGTCTTTCATTTGATGTAGTAGACACATTGGTAAATCCTAAACAAGTAGGATCTGAAGTATTTTGTTCCTGATTCCTTGTCGGCTGATTTTATAAACTAGGTCATAGATGGACTAATTTTGAGCTTTAGTATAGAACATCCTTAAACTATTTTTGAACTGCAAATGACTTATGTTGCCTATGCAGTATTGCAGTAGAATTCTAATCGAATGCATTGGCTATCGGAGAGTAATGTGATGCGCGTCTAGTAGCTGCAGTTGCACACTGACTGGCATCTGGGTTGGCATAAATTGGCCGAAATTGGACAAACACCCAGAATGGTCAGTGGTATCAACGCAATTTCGAGGGTCGCTGGTCTCAATCATCGACCCTCGATGCTCATTATCAACGCCGATAGGTGCGCTTTGACGCTTCACGGTTTTAAACGTGCCTTTCAATGACACAGGCGATGATCATAGCCTGTGGAAAATAACGAGATAGCGCATGAGTGAAGCTCTCTCGAAATCTGTCTCATGTGTCACTGATAACAGATCGTTGTCACAAATCGCAAATCACAAATCACAAATTACAAGAGTGGACTAGTGGTCGAATCTCCTATCGGCTGCATAGAAATTACTGCTAATTTTACCACTGGTATAATCAGCAGGTTGCAAATTGATATTCGATTTTTGGGTTTATCGTTGGAACCATCGTAGTTGAGCGAGTCTTTTGTTAACCTGGATTTGCGATATTCATTTGATATTTGTTTGTGGTAGTACTGGATGCTGAGCAAGACTGGAGAGATACGCAGGGACGAGTCCTGTTTGGATTACAGTGGAACTGATGTGATCCTGTATCCTTGTCATGGCAGCAAGGGCAATCAACAGTGGGTTTACAATCAACAGGTACTATTTGATTTTCTTTTATAGTTCTTGTTTTATTTTCTGTCTTTGTTTCTCATTTTAATAGATTGATGTTTTATAATAAATTTAGGTATTTACATTATAATCAGTTTCATTTAGCATCGAATGAACAAATGAATAAGAGAATCCAACAAGAGACAATTGTACAGTTCTTAATCAAAGAATTGGCAAAATTCTAGTTTGCACATGTCTCTTGATACAAAAATCCTCTGTTATTCAAATGTTATTCTTCTCAAAAACTTGTTTAGATATGGCTAGATGGTCATCTTTTCTAGATCAGATCCACTGAAACAACAGTTTTGCACCCATGAACTGACACATTAATAATTTTGTGTATACAGGATGTTTGGAGGTTGTTTTAACATCCTCTAAACATTAAGGCAAGGAAATCGACATTTCCTAAAAACCAAAATCACGGGACATTTTTTTATTAGGCTATTGGGGTCCAAATCAATTCACAATGAATGGGAAAAACATCGCCTAGCAGGAAAAGTGTTTGAGTTTATTTTAAGGATTGTTTTATCATCCTCCAACAGGGTGTCCAGCGACCGTAAAAACCTTGAAAACCTGGAATTATCCTTGAATTTTTTTTTAACCTTGAATTTTTTTAAACACTTATTTTATTGAAATACGGAAAGTAATTTAAATATTTTAGTCTATTATGAAAGAAACATATTGTTTAGAAAGAAATCTTGCTACATTTTTTATAGACTTTACCAATTATTTTATATATTACAATGAATAGTTTTCATTATTGTGAATAATTCTATAAGTTTCTAATTTAATCTTCGCTAATATAAAATATTAAAGTACATTTTTTTTTATTATTCAACTTACAAATTATAAAAATTGTTAGTTGAAAATTTCGATGTTAATTCAGTTTCAGAATTAGAATGAGCCATGGCCATATGACGGATTTTTCAAGGGTTTCACCACTCGGTTTTTGAGTGTACACCAGATTACAAAACATTACTAGAGATTTCAAAAGGTTTCAAAATATTTCAAGGATTTTAAAATATTTAAAAGGATTTTGAACATTTTATAAAGATTTCTCGAATTTCAAAGATTTAAAAAAGGCGTGTTCGCCAGATTTTAAATATTTCACAAAAATTTCACAAAGCTTTTAAAACTTTAAAATGATTTAAAGGATTTCAAAGATTTGAAGAAGGGTACAGTACACCTGATTTCAAAGATTTTAAAACATTTCGAAGATTTGAAACGATTTCAAAAGGGTTCAAAACATTTTAGAAGATTGCACTAAGATTTCAAATAATGCAATGATTTCATCGAATAAAAAAGATTTCACAAGAAAAGATTTAGAAAGAATTTTTTTCACTAAAATTTCTCAAAGATTTCGAAAAACTTTCAAAAGATTTCAAAGATTTTAAAAAGGGTATAGCAAACCAGATTTATAAGATTTCAAAAGATTTTACACAGATTAGAAATATTCGAATGATTTCAAATGAGTACAAAAGATTTCAGAAAGATTTCACAAATATATAAAAGATTTCATAAAAATTTCATAAGGATTTCAAAAGAATACAGGAGTACACCAGATTTCAAAGATTTCAATAAATTTCAAAGATTTCAAACGATTTCAAATATTTTATAAAAATTTAAAAAGATTTCACAGAAATTTCAATATTTCACAAAGATTTTAAGTACTTCAAGAGATTTCAAAGAATTCACAAAGCTTTCAGAAATATTTCAAAGAATTCATAAAAATTTCAAAAAATTTTAGAAAATTTCACAAAGATTTCAGATTTCAAGGATTTTGAAGATTCAAAATATTTTACAAAAATTTATAAAGATTCCAAAAGATTTCACAGAAATTTCAAAATATCAAAAAGATTTTAAGTACTTCAAAAGATTTGAACGAATTCACAAAGCTTTTACAAAGATTTCATACAAATTTTTGAAAATTTCACAAAGATTTCAGATTGCAAGGATTTTAAAGATTTAAAATATTTTACAATTTTTTTTTTAATCTCGAAAGATTTCACAGAAATTTCAATATTTCACAATAGTTCTAAGTACTTCAAAATATTTAAACGAATTCACAAAGGTTTCACAAAGATTTAAAAGATTTCATATAAACTTCAAAAAATTTCTGAAAATTTCACAAAGATTTCAGATTTCAAGGATTTTGAAGATTTCAAATATTTTACAGAAATTAACAAAGATTTCACAGAATTTCAAAATTTTACAAATATTTTAAATACTTCAAGAGATTTTAACGAATTCACAAAGCTTTTACAAAGATTTCAAAGATTTCATACAAATTTCTGAAAGATTTCACAGCAATTTCAATATTTCACAAAGATTTTAAGTACTGCAAGATATTCAAACGAATTACAAAGCTTTCACAAATATTTCATAAAAATTTCAAAACATTTCACAAAAATTTCAGATTTTAAAGATTTCAAATATTTTACAAAATTTTTTAAAAATTCCGAAAGATTTCACAGAAATTTCACAAATATTATAAGTACATCAAGAGATTTCAACGAATTCAGAAAGCTTTCACAAATATTTCAAAGATTTCATAAAAATTTCAAAAAATTTCAGAAAATTTCATAAAGATTTCAGATTTGAAGGATTTTGAAGATTTCAAATATTTTACATAATTTTTTTAAAATTCCGAAAGATTTCATAGAAATTTCACAAATATATAAAAGTACTTCAAGAAATTTCAACGAATTCACAAAGCTTTCACAAATTTTGAGAAGATTTCATAAAAATTTCAAAAAATTTCAGAAAATTTCACAAAGATTTCAGATGTCAAGGATTTTAACAAATATTCAAAATTTTTTTTTTCAAATTCCGAAAGATTTCACAGAAATTTCAATATCTCACAAAGATTTTAAGTACTTTAAGAGATTTCAACGAATTCACAAAGCTTTCACAAATATTTCAAAGATTTCATAAAAATCTTAAAACTTTTCTGAAAATTTTATATATATTTCAGATTTTAAGGATTTCAAAGATTTCAAATATTTTACAAAAATTTAAAAAGATTTCACAGAAATTTCACAAATATTATAAGTACCTACTTCAAGAGATTTCAACGAATTCACAAAGTTTTCACAAATATTTCGAAGATTTCATAAAAATTTCAAAAAATTTCAGAAAATTTCACAAAGATCTCAGATTTCAAGGATTTTGAAGATTTCAAATATTTTGCAAAAATTGAAAAAGATTCCAAAAGATTTCTCAGAAATTTCAATATTTCACCAAGATTTTAAGTTCTTCAAGAGATTTTAACGAATTCACAAAGCTTTTACAAAGATTTCAAAGATTTCATAAAAATTTCAAAAAATTTCTGAAAATTTCACAAAAATTTCAGATTTCACGGATTTTAAAGATTTCTAATAATTTACAAATATTAAAAAAGAGTCCAAAAGATTTCTCAGAAATTTCAATATTTCGCAAATATTTTAAGTACTTTAAGAGATTTTAACGCATTCACAAAGCTTTTACAAATATTTCAAAGATTGCATACAAATTTCGGAAAATTTCACAAAGATTTCAGACTTCAAGGATTTTAAAAATGTCAAATATTTTACAAATTTTTTTTTTTAATTCCGAAAGATTTTACAGAAATTTCAATATTTCACAAAGATTTTAAGTACTTCAAGATATTTAAACGAATTCATGAAGCTTTCACAAATATTTCAAAGATTTCATAACAATTTTAAAAAATTTCACAAACATTTCAGATTTCAAGAATTTTAAAGATTTCAAATATTTTACAAAAAATTTTTAAAAATTCTGATAGATTTCACAGAAATTTCACAAATATTATAAGTACTTCAAGAGATTTCAACGAATTTACAAAGATTTCATAAAAATTTTTAAAAATTTCTGAAACTTTCACAAAGATTTCAGATTTCAAGGATTTTGAATATTTAAAATATTTTACAAAAATTTAAAAAGATTCCAAAAGATTTCCCAGAAATTTCAATATTTCACAAAGATTTTAAGTACTTCAAGAAATTTTAACGAATTCACAAAGCTTTTACAAATATTTCAAAGATTTCATACAAATTTCTGAAAATTTCACAAAGATTTCAGATTTCAAGGATTTTAAAGATTTCAAATATTTCACAACATTTTTTTAAAATTCCAAAAGATTTCACAGAAATTT
>CAKNYM010050294.1:35667-57476 GCA_932195095.1 Andricus curvator
TATTTCACAACATTTTTTTAAAATTCCAAAAGATTTCACAGAAATTTTAGTTTTTCACAAAGATTTTAAGTACTTCAAGAGATTTCAACGAATTCACAAAGCTTTCACAAATATTTCAAAGATTTCATAAAAATTTCAAAAAAATTTTGAAAATTTCACAAAGATTTCAGATTTCAAGGATTTTAAAGATTTCAAATATTTTACAAAAATTTAAAAAGATTTCACAAAGATTTTATGTACTTCAATAGATTTCAACGAATTCACAAAGCTTTCACAAATATTTCAAAGATTTCATAAAAATTTCAAAAAATTTCACAAAGATTTCAGATTTCAAGGATTTTAAAGATTTCAAATATTTTACCAAATTTTTTAAAAATTCCGAAAGATTTCACAGAAATTTCACAACTATTATAAGTACTTCAATAGATTTCAACGAATTCACAAAGCTTTCACAAATATTTCAAAGATTTCATAAAAATTTCAGAAAATTTCTGAAATCTTCACAAAGATTTCAGATTTCAAGGATTTTAAAGATTTCAAATATTTCACAATTTAAAAAGATTCCAAAAGATTTCACAGGAATTTCAAAATTTCACAAAGATTTTAAGTACTTCAAGAGATTTCAGCGAATTCACAAAGATTTCAACAGATTTCAAAGATTTTACAAAGATTTCAAAGATTTTAAGGATTTCAAAGACGACTTATGTTCGCAAAAAATTAAGAATTTGCTGAATTACGGTTCTGCCTTCTTAAAAAATTGTTGGCCAATAAACAAGAAAATGGTTTATTTTTAACGACTATAACAAAAGTTTATTTAGGAAACGCTTTCTACAATTATTTTTAAGTAACTTCCTATCCCAGTAGTTTAATCAAAAAATCTCCGGTTTATGTTTTTTGGAAATGTCGATTTCCTTGGTTGAATCTTTAAGGGAAGTTCAAAAAAGAATATTAATGTTGATAAATTTATTAAAAAAGAAGCAAATTTTATATTCAATGAATAATATATATTATAATGGAAGATGTTATTTTGTCGACCAGGGTACTTAATTAATTAATTTTCTGATGTTGACCAGTAGATCGCAATGTTTAACATCATAAAATTAATTAATATATATTATAATTTAAAATTATATATAAAATCTTAATATTAATAAAATTAATAATGAAAATAATCTTCATATTAATAAACCATTAATTATTATAATTTCTTTCGAAAATTTAAATAAAATTTTTTTTAACACTTTTCATATTAAGGGACGCTTCCTACACTTTTTTTGAAGTAATTTCTCACCTGAGTAGTTTAATAAAAATATCTCACATGGTATTGTTTTTTTTTTTTTTTTTAATCATTTTAGTTAATTTTACTTTCTGAATTTTATAATTTTCTTTTTAATTAAAATTTATAATTTCATATCTCAATTAGAGTTTTTAAACTCTTTTCAATATGTCAGCATCAAAGTAATTCCTGAGGGATTTACGAGGAGTAAAATTTCAAAAAACAGCGGTGCTCACTTTTTTTTTAAGCTTTAAAAGCGTTTCGCTCTCGGAAATCACGTTTAACTTCAAATACATTTCAATTTAAACTATGTTATTTGAGATCAAAGGTTTTAAGCTTGTAGCGATGCTTTTTGATTTCCATTAAAAATACGCATGAATAGTTCTTTCTGAACAGTAAAGCATTCTTTTTTTTGGGAACGAATCAATATTTCTCGGTAGAGTGAAGTTGAAACTCAAATTCGAATTCCTGGTTAAATAATTTATGTGAAATGTTTAAAGGAATTCGGTTTTGTATGCTAAAAATTAGGTAAAATGTAAAGTTTAAAAAGGAAACTTTTTTTTTATTGGATTTTAATTTTTTCCGAAACAATAAAATCGTCCATTGTGAAAAGAATATCTGACACAGAATTTTAAGAAAAAAATTTATATTTTATATTATTTTTTAAATGAAATAACCGCTTGTAAAGTCTGGTTATGTTTTTTTTTGTAGAAAAACTTTCTCGGCTGAAGAATCTTTTTTGGTTGAAAATTTAACTCTTTTGATGAAAATTGGTCTTTTTGATTTAGAAATTCATCTCTTGTTGCAGAAATTTCATCTTTTTTTATACAAAATCCAACATTTTGGTTAAAAGTTGAACTATTTTCTTAAAAAACCTTTTTTTTGTTAAAAAACCTTGTTTTTGTCGAAAACTAAACTTTTTTTTGTTGCAAATTTATCTATTCAGTAAAAAGCTGATCTCTTTTTTTAAAAAGTAATTATTTCGGTTGGTGTTTCATCATTTTATTTGAAAATTCAACTGTAATTTTTCTTGGGTGAAAAGTCTATTTTTTTTAAATTCGTCTTTTTGGTTTACGAATTCATGTGTTTCAGTAGAAATCTAATCGTTCTGGAATATAAATGCAACTGTTTGGTTAAAAATTAATCTTCCTTGGTTGGGGATAAAACTATTTTGTTGAAAATTCGTCTTTCTTATTGAAAATTCACCATTTTAGTTGAAAATTCATTTTTTTAGTTGAAAATTTAAATATTTTATGAAAACAATTTTTTTTTGGTTGAAAATTAATTTTTTCAAATGAAAATTTCACTATTCCATTTGAAAATTCATCATTCTAGTTGAAAATTCATTTTTGTAGTTGAAAATTTAACTATTTTGTGGAAAAAATTTTGTTTTGTGGAAAATTAATTTTTTTTTTAAATAAAATTTCACTATTCCATTTGTAAATTCATCAAACTAGTTGAATATTCATCTCTTGAATGAAAAATCCAATTATTCCTAGTTGAAAGTTAATAAATTTTTGTTAAAAAGTCTACTTTTATATTTTTGGATGAGAATTCATCTTTTTGCTTAACATTTCAGCATTTGGTTGAAAATTCAATAAGTTTGTTCAAAAGTGATTCTTTTGTGTTAAAAATTCAACTATTTTGTTAACAAAATTATTTTTTTTTTGTGTCGAAAAATAAACTATTTTTTGTTAAAAATTTATCTTTTTGGGTCGAAAATTCAACTATTTTGGCAGAAAAATAACTTTTTGTTGAAAATTCATATTTTTTATTGAAGATTTATCATTTTACTTGAAAATTCATTTTTTTAATTGAAAATTTAACTATTTTGTGGATTTTTTTTAATGAATTTTTTAAAATGAAAATTTCGCTATTCCTCTTGAAAATTCATTTTTTTAGTTGAAAATTAAACTATTTTGTGGAAAAACTTTTGTTTGGTTGAAAATTAATTGTTTTTAAATGAAAATTCCACTATTCCATTTGAAAATTCATCGTTTTAGTTGAAAATGCATCTCTGATGAAAAATCCAATTATATCTAGTTGAAAGTTAATTCATTTTTGTTCAAAAGTCTACTAGTGTATTTTTGGATGAGAATTCTTATTTTTGGTTAAAAATTTAATAAGTTTGTTAGAAAGTGATTCTTTTCGGTTAAAAAGTCAACTGTTTTCCAGAAAAATCGTTTTTGGGTTTGACAGTTCAACGATTTAGATGAACTTTTGTGCCCTTCTCGACTGACAAATCTTTTTTTTTTTTTGAACATTTGACTATTTTGTTGAAGATTAATTTTTTTAGGTTGAAAGTTCAACATTTGGGTTAAAAATTCAACTATTTTGTTAACAAAATTATTTTTTTTTGTGTCGAAAACTAAACTATTTTTTGTTAAAAAATTATCTTTTTGGGTCGAAAATACAACTATTTTGGCAGAAAAATTACTTTTTGTTGAAAATTCATATTTTTTATTGAAGATTTATAATTTTGCTTGAAAATTCATTTTTTTAATTGAATATTTAACTATTTTGTGGATTTTTTTTTAATTAATTTTTTTAAATGAAAATATCGCTATTCCACTTGAAAATTCATTTTTTAAGTTGAAAATTAAACTACTTTGTGGAAAAAATTTTGTTTGGTTGCAAATTAATTTTTTTTTTTAAATGAAAATTTCACTATTCCATTTGAAAATTCATAATTTTAGTTGAAAATGAATCTCTGAGGATTATCGTTACTCTGCTTTTTGTTAAAAAGTCTACTATTATATTTTTGGATGAGAATTCATCGTTTTGGTTAAAAATTTCAGCATTTGGTTGAAAATTTAACAAGTTTGTTAGAAAATGATTCTTTTTGGTTAAAAACTCAACTGTTTTACAGAAAAATCGTTTTTTGGCTTGACAGTTTGACGATTTGGATGAAATTTTCTGCCCTTCTCGACTGAAAAATCTTTTCTTTTTTTTTTTTAAATTTGTCTATTTTGTTGAAGAATAATTTTTTTTAGGTTGAAAGTTCAACATTTGGGTTAAAAAGTCAACTGTTTTACAGAAAAATCGTTTTTCGGCTTGAAATTTCAACGATTTGGATACATTTTTCTGCCCTTCTCTAAAGCCAAAAGACACATATTCAAAAAAATAGTTGGATTTTTATTCAAAAAACATTGCAATAGATGTTATATCAGGGTTACCGCAAAACTTAATTTTAAAAATTCTCTCCTTTTTCCCTGACCAATTTTTCATTTTCCCTGACCATTAATATCAAAGACCAGAATATTATATTTGTAACATTTTGAACCTAGAATCTTTTGTAAGCAGAATAAAACAATTTCAAATAAAAATGGAAAAATTTCAAATTTATTCCACTTGACAGTTATTTAAAGTTATTCAAATTCCCTGACTTTTACAAGATTTTTTTTCTAAATCCCTGACTTCTTCCTGACTTTAAAAAAAATTGTTGTTGGCTAGGTTCCCTATTTCACTCACTATTTTTTCTTTGACGCGTAAAGTTAAATTCATATTAAATTTCTTTACAATTTGTGCCAGTTACTTGTTTCATTAATACCAAATCTCGGTAATTTCAGAGAAACTAATATCCTTTTTTCTTTTCCAGACAAAGCAAATTAGACACGGAAGCAGTGACAAGTGTTTGGCGATTACAGAGAGCAAACAACGACTTTTAATGGAGGAATGTTCTCCATCTTCACTGAGACAGAGGTGGTCCTTTGAAAATTACGACCCTTCGAAGTTGTGATATCGCATATTTTCTCGCCACGAATCAAGACCTGTTCCCGGTTCAGACCCTGCCGGATTTTGGATTTCCGGACATCGTTATTCCGTCGCCAGGACGCGATTCGGAAGATAGATTCCGGCAACCGAAATTGCAGAAACTTTGCTTATAGACAAGAAACGAAAATAGTTCAAAATAGGTCAATCCTAATTGGTAGCTGGAGAAGAAATCAGCAGCATTTTTGTAGTCCATAAAACGATTCACCAGCCAACTCGTCTATAAAGCCTTGTTTCTCAATTTTTGATGATGATGAACTCTGAACAATGGATCATGAGTGGCCCCCAACACTCTGAGATTAGTGACTGCGGAGAAATAAGACGAACTTTACTTCCTCAGATATAAGTGAGATAACTATAGAATATCGATACTTTTGCCACACGGAATAAAACGATTTCTTGACATTGGAAAGGTTCTTCTGCAGCTTTTCTTCCTTCAACTGACAAATTAGAATTGTGAGTTTAGAGGAAAAAAGCCAGTCTCCAGAGAGAAGAGCAAATTTGTAAATAAAAATACACTGACTGTGACATCGAGCTGAAAGTGATGCTCTTGAACTTATTGTTAACGTCATTACATATCTTGGTAATTTGGGCGATCCACGACTCGTCCTCATACCGGTTTCAGGACGAGACCGTACGCACGGCCTGGCCGTTGCGGACCTCTCGTGGCGAGAGCAGGCAGTTCCCCACCACCGGCGCGCCAGCCTATCCGGGTGAGGAAAATACGAGAGGGGTAGGAGTGCGCTGGTGGTGGGGGGACGAGTCTGAGGACGAGTCGTGGAGTGGTGGGGAACTGCCTGCTCTCACCGCGAGAGGTTCGCAACGATTAGACCGTGCGTACGATCTCGTGGTGACAGCAGGCAGTTCCCCACCACCGGCGCGCCAGCCTATCCGAGTAAGGGAAAGACGAGAGGGGTAGGAGTGCGCAGGTGGTGGGGGGGACGAGTCTGAGGACGAGTCGTGGACTGCCCAGTAATTTTATATCGTTTAAGACGTTTCGCAGAGATCGTTCAGAAATCTGTAATTATTTTAGAAAATGACTTCCATTTGAAAATGTTTGTTTATCGATAAGCCAGTGCCATTCGACGATCGCAGATTATAATTCTTAAACCAAGGATTTATCGACGCATTTTTTATTTTACATCGAATTATTAATCGAAATTGAATTCTAGAGTTATTCAGTTAATTAAATAGTGTTCGTTTTGTTATATTTTATATTGAAATTTTACATTCCATAATATTAAAGCATCGTTGCTCGAGTTGTTAAAAGACATTTTGCGTGTGGGCGTCGTAAATACAAGGTGATTTGTGTTTGAATTCTAGTTTATAAAGAATATTGAGGTAGGAAAGAATGCGCAACATTCCGACGCCAGACTTTGTACATTTATGTAAAATAAATATGAATTATGCCAGTTCGTTTAGACGTTGCTAATCAATTTAAAGTAGCCTACTTTTAGAAAAATGCTGTTTTTGTATTTTGGACATTTTTTTTTCTTCTCAGTTTTTGCTAAAAAAAAGCCCCATTTCGATGTTTATTTTTACTGATATTTCTCAGTTAATATAAAAATTCATATTTTGTAATTTCTCAGTTTCCATCCTTTTTACGTTTTTTTAAAGACTTCTTAAAAGTGTAAAAACTTTAATCTCTTTTCGCAATACTGTCAAGCTGTCTTGCGTTTTTTCTCAGAACAAAGTTTTCCGGTGACTTTTTTTTAAGAGCTCATACGACATATTTTTTACGACTCTGATGTATTACCCGAAATTATTTTTCATGTTTTTATAGTTTCACTTGAGCAATTAATTAAAGAATGACTGAAATCTACGAAAAAAAACTCGCGATTTTGTAAAAATCCAGAAATTATAAAATTATCGGAATATAAAAATCCCGAATTGGAAAATTCCTGAATAATAAAATTTCCGGGGACGATTAAAAAATCCTGAATAATAAAATTCCCGACACTGTAAAATTCCCAAATTTGAAACTTCCCGAGTAATAAAATTCCCGAAATTATAAAATTGCCGAAATATAAAAATCCCGAATTTGATAATTCCCAAAGAATAAAATTTCCGAATTATAAAATATCCGGACTAGAAAAATCCCGACTTATAGAATTCCCTAATTTAAACAATAAATAAAAAATTGCTTTTTCTTAAATATTATTTATTTATGAAAAATAAAATAAGCATATAGTTTTATAAAAAAAAAATGTTTTAATTTTGAAAGTTTTCTAAAATTATTGTTTAAATTTAAAATAACAATAGTTGAAAAAAATGTTCTTCTGAATGAAAGATTTTTTTTGAAATTTTGCATAGTATTTTTGAAAAATTACAAAAAATTTTCTCAAACATCGAATTGTTTAGTAAAAAATAAATAAATAAATAAAACTTGAGAGATAAATCAGTGCTAAATTGAATCCTTCAAAGTTTTTTTGGAAAATGTTATTAGGTTCAGATAATATTCAGGAAAAAATTTCTCTTATCAGAATATTTTTTTTTAGACTTTATACAATTAACAAATTTTTCTTTGATAAACATTTGTCTATTTTAGTTTTGATAAATAAATAATATTTATCAAAGAACAATTTCTGAATTGTTCAAATTCGGGAATTTTCTAGTTCGGATATTTTATAATCCGTCAGTCTTCTGTAGGGAATTTTATTATTCGAAAATTTTCCAATGCAAGAATTTAACTAGAAAATTTCCGGACTTGAAAAAATAAAAAAATCGTTTTTCAATCAATATTATTTATTGAAAATAAAATAATGAAATATTTTGAGAAAAGAATTTGTTTATGTCAATATATATTTTTTTAATTATTGTTTTAATTCAAAATAGAAATAATTGAAAACAAATTTTCTCAATGCAAGATTTTTTTTGAAAATGTGCATAGTAGTTTTTTTAATCAAAGCTTTTTTAATAAAAATGTTCTTGCATTGTTCTTTTGTATGGAGAAATATTTTTTTTCAGTTATTGTTATTTCAAATTCAAACAATAATTTTAAAAAGAACAGATTGAAGATCCAACAAAAATTTTGGTTAAAATATTTTATTAGTTTATTTTTATTGAATAGATATGATTTATTAAAAACAATTTTGTTTAATTATTTACATTCGAAAATTTCTAATGTCGGGAATTTTTCAGTATCGGATATTTTATAATTCGGCAATTTACCATCGAAAAATTTTTTCTTCGCGAATTTTCAAATTCGCTTATATTATAAATTTAAAAAAATCTTTTACATCGTAAATTGTTATTAAACTTGATACAGAAGAGAAAAATCATGTTTTCATTTCATTAAATGATAATTTTCTTATTTTATCTCACTTTTTTTTTTAAATTTTAATAGCTGAAATTGTGAAACCCATTTTTTTTAAGAAACATTTTTTCAAACAAATAACTTTATTTGAAAATTAGAGGTTTTCCGCGTACAAATAAGTCACGATTTTTAGCGATTTTTTAAATTGAGAAGAACAGCTTGTGAGAAAAAATTCAATTACAAAAAATATTATTAAAATAATCATTTTCCGTTTTTTTAACATTTTTAATTTTAGAATGAAATATATTTTTTCTTTTGTAAGACATCAATAATTTTCTTTCAATTCTTGAAATTATAAAAAAAAATTTCCAGAGACTTGCTAAAAAAATGACGATTGTATAAAAATTAAAAAATCGTAATTTTGATGAATTTATTTTAATTTGATAATGATTTACGATGCTTATAATTACTAAATTTTAGAACCTTATCGATTAGTAACAAAAAATTTTACCAAAAAGAACAATATCATTTAATCAAGTAAAAACATGATTCTTCTTCTTTTTACAACTTTAATGACAATTTACGAAGTGTACTAATTTTTTTTATTGCTGCACAGTTTTCGTGGAATAATTATTATCGTAAATACTAATTTTTAGAACCATTTTCATCTATTAAAAAATTTATTTCGTACCCAAATAACAAAAAATTCGCTATTATTCGTTATTTTTAGCTTGATCGTGGATACCCGAACATATTTTTTCATATGTAATTTTTTTTGGAGATCCGGGTACAAAAATACAAATTTTGGAACCCCTTCAAATGAATTTTTTTTTTCGTTCAACCCTGATGTCAAAGTTACAATTACAGCATTTTATATAAAATTGACTTGGTTTCTGAAAATGTGATCATTGATAAAAAAATTCAATAATTGTAAATCGAAAAAATATAAATAGTAATGATGATCATACCTAATTGTATAAAACGTAACCAACTTCATAGTTTTCTATGGAGAATGTGTGTTTACCTTACAAATACTGCCAAATCAAATTAACTAGTTAATAATTGGAATTGAGCAACGGCAACGTAAATAGGGGAAACCATCCTACAGTGGATAATGCAATCTGCAGTGGATAATCATAAAATAATATCGCAAATATACGTGAAATAATTAATTTTCAAGTTAATTTATTAACACGTATCGTGTCTTAACTTTGGATTGAATGAAATTAATTTTTTAAATACATTAGTATTTTTAATTAATCATTATCCACTGTAGGTTGTATTATCCACTGTAGGGAGGTTTCCCCTACCTAGTATTACAATCATATTATTTTAAAGTTTAAACCGGTGTGAAAGTTATTTATTTTTTACGAATCTATTAGGAATAAATTATGATCTTTTCTTAGATTTGGAATTTTTCTGATAGAGCTAGGATCATAAAACAAACAGAAAACATGTTCAGTGAATGAAATTTATTGACTTGTAATTAGTTTCAAAATTAATTTTATTTTGCTTGTTATTCCTTAATCTTTTTCTTAATATGAGACATGATGATCAAAAAATTAAAATTGTAGTAACACTGATAAGGTTTTTTTATATAGGTACTTTTTAAGATTAAATTTAAAAAAATTCTTTTCGCAGCGATTGTGGAAAATAGCTCAACGTAGAAAATTAAATAGCTTAGTATTCTGAATTTCGATTCAATTTTGAGAAGTGTAGATAAAGGGATGTTTCAGAGCTACTTGTGAAATGAACAAAAATTTTCAGAAAAAATTTTCAGAAGAAAAAATTATTCAGTTACTTTAAATATCACAAATTTCATTTTAAATTATCTTTTTTGAGAAATTATGTAAAAATTGAAAATAAGTTCGATTTCAACTTTTTTCAAATGCTCAGTTCAATTGGTAACTTCTTCAATTATATCATTCGGTTTAAAACTTGTAACTGTAAAATCTTTACTTGCAAAAATTTATATTTTTAATTCTAACATTTTTAATTTAAAGAATTTTGAAATGCAGTTTTGAAAATTTAAATAATTAAAAATTAAAAGCGTTTGAAATCTTAATTTTGGATTTAAAAAAATTTTTGGTTAATCAAATGTGAATATAAATAATTTAATTGTTTTTAAAATTGAGCTGTGTTTTAAGTATTAAAAAGTGAACAATTTCAAATGTTGTTTCAGTCTCAAATATTCTATTTTTAAACACTTCAATTTAAAATTTTTCAATGAAACGTTACAATTTTAATTGTACTCTTTTCAAAATTTTTAATTTCTAAGTGAAATGGTTGAATTTCATGTGTGAATAACAATTGAACAAATAATAATTTAGAAAAAATTCGAGTAAGTTGAAAAGATATTTAAAAGTTTTTAAAAGATGCAAAATGAATATTTCATAAAAATAAAAAATATCTTAAGATTCCTAAAAAAATGGGAAATGATTTTTTAGTTTGAAAAATTAATTTTAGGAGAATATTCAAAATGATTTTCAAAGTCCTCAAAAAAGAATCTGGAAGATTTTTGAAGCCATTTTTTTGTTAATTTTACAGGATTAAAAAA
Source organism: Andricus curvator (assembly GCA_932195095.1). Lineage (NCBI taxonomy): Eukaryota > Metazoa > Arthropoda > Insecta > Hymenoptera > Cynipidae > Andricus > Andricus curvator. The sequence continues at coordinate 46,528 of CAKNYM010050294.1, forward strand.
AAATTATGAAAAATTCGAATCATTTTAAAAGATATTAAGAAGTTTTTTAAAAATGTCAAAAATAATTAAAAATTTGAAAATATTTCAAACAAAATGTAAAGTTTTGAACATTTTGGAATAAAATTTTTAAGCTATTTAAGAATTTTGAAGTGTTTTAAGATGATAAAAAAAATGTCTTGATATTTCTGGAAAAACTTGAAATTATTTTTCATTCTGAAAAAATAATTTAAAAAGATTATTTAAAAATATTTCAAAAGAAAAACAAATTTTGATGTATAAAAAACAATTGAACAGTTTTTTTTCAAAAATCTTGTAAAATTTAAAAAAAATGTAAAAAGTTATTAATTTAGACAAAATTCTTGAAAGTTAAAAAGATAATTAGAAGTTTTGAAAAGATTCAAAATTAATTTAGAACTTCAAATGATTTCATAAGAATAGAAGGATTTTTAAGAACAAAAAAAATATATTTTTATATTCTTAGGAAGAATCAAAAGTTGTTTTTATTCTTAAAAACTAAGTTTAGGAGAATATTGAAAAAGATTTCCGAAATTCTCACAAAGTAATCTGGAAGATTTTAATACATGTTTAAAAATTTTGCAAGATTTTTGAAACAAAATTTATGAAAAATTCGAATGATTTCAAAAGATACTGAGAAGTTTTTAAAAAATTTCAAAAACAATTAAAAATTTGAAAATATTTCAAACAAAATTTAAAGTTTTCAACATTTCGGAATAAAATTTTTAAGCTATTTAAGAATTTTGAAAGGTTTTAAGATGATAAGAAAATGTCTTGATATTTTTGGAGAAACTTGAAATTATTTTTCATTCTGGAAGAATAATTTAAAAATATTTCAAAAAACAAGTTTTGATATATGAATAACAATTGAGCAATTATTAATTTAGAAAAAAATTCGAGTAAGTTGAAAAGATAATTAGAAGTTTGGAAAAGATTCAAAATTAATTCAAAACTTGAAATGATTTCATAAGAATAGAAGGTTTCTTAAGAAAAAAATATCTTTAAATTCTTAGGAAAAATGAAAATCATTTTTTTATTTTTGAAAATTAGGTTTTGGCGAATATTTAACAAGGTTTCAAAAAATTTCCGAAATTCTCACAAAGTAATCTGGAAGATCTTAAGACATTTTCTTGAATTTTGCAAGATTTTTTAAACAAATTTAGGAAAAATGCAAATCATTTCAAAAGATATTTAGAAGTTTTTAAAACATTTCAAAAATAATAATAATAATTTTATTGTTGAAAATAATATTTGAAAAGATTTCAAAACATTTAAAACCAAATGTAGATTTTTGAAAATTTTGAAATAAATCTTAAAGCTATTTAAAAATTTTTAAGAAAAAAAAAAATTTCTTGAAATTCGGGAAAAATTGAAATTATTTTTTATTTTGAAAAAATAATTTTAAATAATATATGAACATATTTCAAAGCAAAATCAAATTTGGATGTATAATTAGCAGTTGAACAATTATTGATTTGAAACTACTTAAAATAAAAATAATTTAACTTCTAATTTGAAAAATGTTAAGTTTAAAAAAAATGTTCAAGTTCAATTTTTAATGTTTCTGACTTAGAAATGCTTAAAATGATATAATTTTGAAAATCTACTTTATTGATTCATTTTTCAATTTAGGGAATTAAAAATGATAATGCTGATTTATATTTTTAGAACTGAATATGAATTTTTAAACTGTAGAATTGATTAAATGTTCGAATTAAAAAAAATTTTCAACTTCAATTTCAAAAGTTCAAAATTTCAAATAAAACCAGTTTAAATGTAGAAATGTAGATTTTTCAAGATTTTGCAATAAAATTTCAAAGCTATTTAAGAATTTTGACAGATTTTAAGATAAAATTTTTTTCTTGATATTCGGAAAATATTAAAATTATTTTTTATTTTGAAAAAATTATTTTAAGAGAATATATAAACATATTTCAAAGCAAAAGCAACTTTTGATGTTTGATGTTTGATGACAATTATTGATTTGAAACTTCTTAAAATAAACATAATTTAAGTTCTAATTTAAAAAATTTTAATTTAAAAAAAAATGTTTTAAGTTCAATTTTTAATGCTTCTGGCTTAGAAATGCTTAAAATGATATAATTTTGAAAATCTAAAAATTTATTGATTCATTTTTCAATTTAGGGAATTAAAAATGATAATGCTGATTTATATTTTTTGAACTGAATCGAAATGTTTAAACTTTATAATTGATTAAATTATTTATTAAATGTTCGAATTAAAAAAATTTCAACTTCAATTTCAAAAGTTCAAAATTTCAAATAAAATTTAGCTTTAAGGGTCCGAATTAAATTAAATTAAATTAAATCCGACCGGGATTTTTTTTTATTCAAACGGCCACCCTGAATCAAATTGATTCTGAAATATCCCTTTTTCTAGTTTCAAATTCTCCTTCGCTGATTATTAGTCATTAAATAATGTTTACAGTATACTGTCGCCTATTTATTTAATTTCTATTAAATTGTAAGATATTGGGTATTTGTAATGATTACGACCTATTAAAAATACGTGCCAGTTTTTCAAGTTCTGCGTGTAACTAGCTTTTATTCAATTTAAGCAGAACATGTGAATATATCTCACTAAATATGTTCAAGAACGTTTAGAGAGTGAATGAAAAAAGAAGATGGAAAATGTGAATGTTCGGATAGGTACGATTTATTATTAGTGGTTCTGATCCTAGTTGTTATTAACATATTACAATCGATTTCAAGTACTAATGTCGCTATTTGTTGCAAAGTATAAAATTGTGAGAAAAGGTATAGGGATGAATCTTATTTGTTATAAACAATTGGTCGCTAATTGGCTAAGATGGAATACCAGTTTAAAGGTTGGTCTTGGAATTAAAAGTAAACCCAGTATCACAAAGGGAAAAGGAGAGGAATGAAAAAGTTTGTAAACTTACACATATATTATACCTAATGTGTATGTATAAATACATGACATTTTCTACATTTAGTAAAAATGTAGCATATCGAAGAGAAAGTGACATATGAGAACGCAGCGAGATTAGCGTCGCGTTTTGATTAATGTAATATCAAATGTGCCTTATTTTATGTATATATGAATATGATTATCATTATCATCATTACTACGAACTTCTATGATAACGTGCAAGCATTTGTCTTAAATAAATCGATGTTGTTTTATGTTATATCTTGATATTTAAGAACACCAATCCTTCTTTACACCATTTGAGAAGCTGTACATTAGGAGCCGTCCGTAAACTTTACCAATTCTGGGCTCCTCACCTCCTCCTCTTCCACACAAAAAAATAACGTAACCCAAAAGTCTCTCCAAACAAATGAAATCGGGCAATTTTTCACGAAAATAGGAGAATAAATTCTTTCAAATGAAATCCATTTATTAAAAAGCGCATGATGCGATTTTCGATTATTTCTCGAACCATGATAACAAAATTTCTTTAAATTCCTGGGAAAGTGTAAACTGATTTTTTATTTTTAAAATAATTGTTAAGAGAAAATTGACAAAGATTTCAAAAAATTTATAATTATTTTCTAAAATTTCCCAAAAGGATGGGAAAGATTTTCAAGCAAAATCTTTCAATTAGCAAGATTACAAAGATTTATAAGAAATGCGAATAAGTTTAAGACATTTCGAAAATTTAAAAATATTCCAAATTAATTTGAAAGTTGAAAATATTTGAAAAGTTTAGAAAAATGTACATTTTTGAATATTTGGAAAAAATGTGAAGCTTTTTGAGGATTTTGAAAGGATTCACTATAATAAAAAATGTTCTTAGAATTCATGGGAAAATTTGAACTGATTTTTAATTTAAAAAAGTAATTTTGAGAGAACATTTAAAAACATTTTAAAAGATGACAACAGATTTTAAAAGATTACAAAAAATGTCTAAAATCTTCATAACAGATTCTGGAAAACTTTAGAGCAATTTTTATACTTTTTCAGAATTTTCAGAAAATTTTTGGAAAAATTCGAATAATTTAAAAATATATTTAGAGGGGTCATAAGTTTTGGAAATAGTTGAAAAAGTAATTTGAAATTCGAAAATATTCCAAAAATTTAAAAGAACATTGTAAATTTTTGAAAATTTCGAAAAAAAATTTGAAGCTTTTTAAGAATTTTAAAAGGCTTCAAGAAAATAAAAAACTTCCTTACAATTCCTGGTAAAATTTAAACTGAATTTTCATTTTGAAAATAAATTTAGAGAGAAAATTGACAAAAATTTTTTATTATTTTCGAAAATTTCGAAAAAGAATGGCAAAGATTTTTAAGAAAAATCTTTCGATTAGCAAGATTTAAAAATTGTATGAAAAATTTGAAAAAAAAATTTCAAAAGGTTTCATGATAATAAAAAATATTTCTCATAATTCATGAGATAATTTACACTTATTTTCTATTCAAAACAATTAATTTTAAAATACTATTTAAAAAACATTTAACATTTCAATACATTTCTAAAATTGTCAACATAGGATCTGAAAGATTTGTAGGCAAGTTTTTTAATTTTTCAGAATTTCAAGACAAATTTTGGAAGAATTCGAAGTATTTTAAAAGATATTTAGATGGTTTGAAAGTTTTGAAAATGGTGAAAAAATAATTTTAGGTTGGAAAAGATTTCCAAAAATTTTAAACAAAATGTAAATATTCGAAGATTTCGAAAAAAATGTGAAGCTTCAAGAAAATAAAAAAAAAACTTTCTTAAAATTTCTGGGAAAATTTAAACTGAATTTTTATTTTGAAAATAAATTTTAAGAGAAAATTGACAAAGATTTCAAAATTTTTGAAATTATTTTCGAATATTTCGAAAAATCTTTCCATTAGAAAGATTAAAAATTAAAAAAAAATAAAATTTGAAAAGGTTTCACGACAATACATAATATTTTGCATAATTCAGGGAAAAATTTTAAATTATTTTTTATTTTGAAAAATTAATTATAAAAGATAATTTTAAAAAGTTTCAAAATATTATTATAATTTCAAAATATTTCTACAGATTTCGAAAATATCTGGAAGATTTAAGGGCAATTTGTTTAATTTTGAGTGATTTTTCAAAATTTTAGGAATATTTCGAGTCAATTTAAAAGATATTTCTCTTCCAAACTTCTAAAAGTCCTAAATATATTTCATACTGACTCAAAATTTTCCTAAAATTTTTCAAAATCTTGAAAAATAAAAAACTATACTTTTTTGACATATCTGGAAGCTTCAAACAATTTTTGAATTCTCTCATGAATCTTAGAGAAATTATATATTTTATTGAACTTTAAAAACAAATGAAGAAATAAACTTGAAAAAGAAATATTCGTTAGAGATTTTTATTTTGTATTTTTAAATATTTATCCCCCAAAAATAATAATTTGGGTGATTTTTTTTTCTTTCATGGCTGAACAATCTTTTTTAAGATTCACTTTTTTTTTACTAAAAATTCATTATTTTAGTCACAAATTCATCTCTTTAGTTGACAATGTCACTATTTCATTGAAAATTCGGTTGTTTTTTTGTAGAAAATTCATCTATTTCATTAAAAATTCATATTTTCATTTTGAAAAATTGAACTGTTTTGTTTGGTTTGAAATGCAACTGGTAAAAATTTTTTTTTTTTTTATTGGGGGTTAAGCTATTTTGTTAAAAAATTGTCTTTTTTCATGAAATAAACTATTTTTTATTTAAAATTAAAATCTTTTTTGGTTGAAATATCATTTATGTTATTTAAATAATATATTCAATAATTTAATAATAATAATCAATGGAACAAAGGTCTTCAACACTTTGAAATGCAAAAGTTAATGTTTTCCGTTTAAAAAATATAACGCAAAAAGTATCTGTTGATTGCTAAAGTTTTCCTAATTTTTCAATTACAATTATTTTAAACACATTACAATTTTCAACAGTTCAGAATTTCTTGAATTTATTTCAAATTTTTGATTCAAGGTTCTTTTTAAAAATTTTTTATTGTTGATCCACAAAATCAAGCACCTCATTCAATATTTTGAAAAACATGCATGCGCGCACGTAGCGCGCTTTTGCTACTTGTCCGATATTAAAAAGCGCATGGCGTCATTTTCGATTATTTCTCGAACCATCTCGAAATTACTCGAAACAATTTGAAACTATTGTTGTCGGGAAACCCGCGTTTATGATTGGATGAAGCTGTCGTTCCTTTTTTCCTCCGTTTAATAAAAAGTCTGCAAACTTCAGGCTTATGAGAAATGCAAGGTTTTTTAAATAATATATTCAATAACAATAATATAAATCAATGGAACAAAGGTGCCCAGCACTCTGATATAAAAAAATGTAATGTGTAGATTTTTAAAGATTTATTAAAAAATAATTTTTTTGAGAATTTTAAAATGTTTCAAGAGAATGAAAATATTTCTTAAAATTTCCGGGAAAGTTCAAACTGATTATTAAATTAAAAAAATAAATTCTAAGACAAAATTGACAAAGATTTCAAAACATTTTCAATTATTTCCTGAAAGGACCCCGCACAAAATACCAAGAAAAAAACGTTCAGTCGTTCGAGGTTAACCTGCCTGGAATGTATTCTTTAAGGTGTCCCGAATAAAAGTTCTTATGTGCACTAGGTCCCAAAAGTCCTTAGGTTTCGAATTACAGGCACTTGAAGGTCATAAATTGATGATCTTTATATTATATGATTGTTAACTTTCTGAGCGCTATACTGACTTGATATGTGCCTGTAACTCGAAACTTAAGGACTTTTGGGACCTAGTGCACATAAGAACTTTTATTCGGGACACCTTAAAGAATACATTCCAGACAGTTTAACCTCAAACGATTGAACATTTTTTTCTTTGTATTTTGTGCGGGGTCCTTTCTAAAAAGAATATGGACGATTTTGAAGCAAAAATGTCCCGTTAGCCAGATTACAAAGTTTTATAAAAAATGCTATCAAGTTTAAAAGATATTTAGAAGATTTAAAAAGATTATAAATTGATTTAAAACTTGACAACATTTTTGAATATTAGGGAATGAAAATTTTGAATCTTCCTAAAGATTTTGAAAGGTTTCACGATAATAAAAAAATTGCTTGAAATTCCTGGCAAAACTTATACTGATTTTTCATTTTGAAAAATGAATTTTAAGAGAAAATTAACAAAGATTTCAAGACATCTTGAGTTGTTTTATAAAATTTCCAAAATGAATTTGGACGATTTTAAAAACAAATTTTTCATTTAGGAAGATTACAAGGTTTTATAAAAAACTTCGATCATGTTTAAGAGACATTTAGAAGTTTCAAGAAGATTCAAAATTAATTTAAAACTTTAAAAGATTTCAGGGAATTCAAGGGATTCATAGGTTTTCAGAAATCCGAAATTGCAAGAAAATTCAGAGAATTTCGGGGATTCCAGAGCATGTATGGAATTTCAGAAATTAAGGATATTGAAGATATACAGGAAATTCAAGGAAGTTGGAAGAATTAAACAGTATAACAAATATACAAAACATATTTTATCTTATATTGCACAGTTTGGACGGAGAATGGAATTTTTGTAAGAAGATTCTTCACGGTTAAAAGAAAGAATATGTGCCTTCTCAAAAGAATTATCCAAAGAAAATTTGTTCATCTTTTTGAGATGAAAAATTTTGCTTATTAACTTTTTTTTCATATATCGTATAGTTTTTCTGTAAAATGGAATTTCTGATTTTTCAAAAAGCATTTTCTATGGATAAGCTAGAATCGTTGGTCAAAAATGACTGGCTAACGAACTCGTCCTCTCCTTTAACAGAGAAAAAACTGAGGTTTCCATTAGAACCAATTTTTGTTTCCAAAGGAGCTGCATCAAAAAGGAACCCGTCTTGCTGGAAAGAAACCCAAAACGATGAATTAGATCTGAAGAAGACTCTATTTGGACCTCGAAAGGAACCCAATTTTAATAGAGCCTATTTCCGAAAAATCTATTTTTCTCTTTGCCCACTTCGACATTTTATCTAGAAGAATGTCTGGTGATGCATGGTGGAATGATGAAATCCTCGCAACCGTTCACGAAAAGAAACAAGCGTATCTAAGGAAGTTGAATATCACAGGTCTTAGCGATAAGGAAAGAAGACTTGAAAGAGATTACCGACACAAAAAGAGGAAAGCTAAACGACTAGTCAAGGAAAGTAAAGATCAAATTAGAATGGGAGAAGAGAAGAAAATACAAAACGACTTTGAAGGAAGCAAGAAACTATTATATGAATGGACGAAAGGAAGTAAAAGTACAAAGTTAGGCAGCATGAGAAATAGCAAGGGCACTTTTAAAGAATTATTAGGAGATAAAGCTATAGGATACCAGATCTGCGACGTAGAACATGATGAGTTAGAAAAATCAATTGAGAAAGTGTGTGCCACTGAGGTTAGGGATATAAATTAAGAACCTAAAAAACGGTAAGACTGTCGGCGTAGACGAAGAACACTAACAGAAGATAAGGAAAAAGTGTTTAAAATTTTAATCATCTTTTAAATTCAATGATCTTTGTTTATAATAATCGATTTTCTGCAAAAAACGTTAACATAACCTTAACATAACTGAAGAAGACTCTATTTGGACCTCGGAAGGAACCCAATATTAATAGAGCCCATTTCCAAAAAAATAACAAGCGTATCTAAGAAAGTTGAACATCACAGGTCTTAGCGATGAGGAGAGGAATATACTTGAAAATGATTACCGACACAAAAAGAGGAAAGTTAAGCGACTAGTCAAGGAAAGTAAAGATAAAATTAGAATGGGAGAAGAGAAGAAAACACAAAATGACTTTGAAGGAAGCAAGAAACTATTATATTATTGGACGAAAGGAAGTCAAAGTACAGAGTTAGGCAGCATGAGAAATAGCAAGGGCGAGATGCTATATGATGCAGACGGGATACTAGACGCTTTAAGAGACTCGTTTAAGCTATTTGTCGGAAAAAACGTCTTATTACAAAAATGTCTAAAATTCAACCAGCATAAGAAGGACACCCAGATCCTTCAAACTGTAAAGTTAAAATTGAATCGCCCTTTCAGAAACCGAAATAATTAAGATCAAAGTGAGTACTTTTTGCACGTTCTGCCTTTACCTTACACAGAAAAAAGAAAAGTAAAAGTAAATAAACTCCTGAAGGGACTAAATAGTTTTACAGAATTGCATGAAAAACAATTTGAAAGTAATAAAAACAATATATACTGGTAGCAAAGCGAGTGTAAGGGTTAATGGAAAACTGAGTGACTAGTTCGATATTATGCAAGGTATTAGACAAGGATGCGTTATGTCCTCATGGCTATTTATTATATTCATGAACAAGTATCCAAGGATGGTCCTCTTCGACGAAGAAGGTGTGGATCTCGAAACAGTAAAGGTACGTGGGTTAGCGTTCGCAGATGACAAGGTTGTTATGGCAGAATCAATCGAAGACTTTTCACGAATGTTGATCAAACTGAATACAAGAGTGAAGAGCATGGGCCTCAAAATTAACGTGAATAAAAAAAAATTAGGGGGTTTTGACGGAAAGAGTGAGAAAAAAGATGCAACATTGTCTTAAATGATGAGGGAATAGAGCAAGTCACGCTTACCCCGAAACGGAAACTGCCTAATGGTATAAAAATATGAAATTTTTACGAAGAACTAAACTAAACTAAATAATCTAAATTACACAGAAAAATTGTTGAATTTAAAAATCGGTACAGAATATCTATGTATACCATTAAGCCATTTCCCTTTCGGGGTAGGCGTGACACTACCCGATTCGGGTAGTGTTTCTAGGTTGATAACTTGTAGTAAATAACTACAAGTGTGGGCTCACCACACCCACGATGTGCCAACAGCACTCAGTTTTCTCGAATGGTCACCCATCCAAGTGCTAACCGCGCCCAACGCTGCTTAACTTCAGTGATCTGACGAGAACTGGTTTTTTCAGCGTGGTATGGCTGTTGGCTATAAGCGTAAATATTTCAGTAATTTACAATTAATATTTATCATTTACAAATTTTAAGGGTAAAATGTAAATAATAAATCCCGGCACAAAGAAAAACATTTTTTGTTGAAAATTTATTACTTTTTATTTTTGATGTGCTACTCTACAAGAAGTGTATAACAAATTCAAGGATTTTAAAGACGAATTTTTGAAAATAATTGGATAGCTAAGTAAACAACAATATATTTGAAAAACTGTGATTTTCATTTTATAAAATTAACTTGTTATATCTTCAATCATGCCGTATCTACTAGAACAGATAGACCATCTGTTTGCTGAATTATTCTATGAAAATCTTACGAAAAATAAGTTCAAGGTGCTGGTCAATTGCCTTAAAAGATATTTTAAAAATAATGAAAAGTAATGTGAAAAATTATTAAATTTATAATTTGTAAGTATTCCGTTCATCTTTGGCTTCTGCTTATTTTTTGTAGAACCTTTATAAGTTTACAGCAATTGTGATCTCGTATCGAAGAAAAATCAATAATGTGGCGAGTACTGATGATAATATACGTATAAAGTTACAGTATTTGGCCAATTTTCAAGCGAGTCACAAAAAATCGTTCGATTTAACACGTCTAGCATTTGTAACTTTCAAATATACGATGAAATTCTTTTATAATTCATATTTTTTAATAGGATTTTGAATTAAAAATCTGATGTTGCAAAAATGTGCTTTTCTAATATGAGTAAAAAGTAATTTCTATAGATATATTCAATAAAAGGGGTGTCGATTCTCAAGACAATTTGAAATGTATTATTCATTTATAATTTCCTGAAAAGGCAAAAAGCTGATGAGTGTAATTTCTAAAACCCGAAATTTTGAATCTGAATCATTTAAAATTGAAATATTCAAAATCATAATAACGTTTAAAAATAAAAGTTGTAGATTTAATAATACCTTAAATTTTGGAAATTGACAACTTTTTACCTTAGTTAGTTAGTTTTAATGCGGGTGGGAAGCCCATGGAGAGCTCCC
>CAKNYM010050294.1:62476-80140 GCA_932195095.1 Andricus curvator
CAGAGTCCGTCAGTTCCCCAGAGTAGCCACACCTCGCGATGCGGCCCTTCAGGTTCACCTATTTCGGATCTGTGGTCAATGAGACCCGTAAGCCCTCCCACCAGCTACAAGGTCCCGCGATCCCTAGGGAGGGAACTTTTTACCTTAAACAATATACAAATTTTAATTAAACTGGTTTCAAAATTAAAATATTTGAAAATAAACAGCGACATTTGAAATCAGTCGATATAAAATAAAATCCATTTTTTCGTTTGAAAACTAAATTTGAAAATCATAAATGTTTTTTTAGTCTTTGATATTTTAAAACTGCTTTTTTTGTAATTAGTATTAATGAATTAGTTTTAAAAAATGAGTGTGATAAGTTTAATTTTTAAAAGCACAAAATTTTGAATCTGAATAATTTAAAATCGCACGATTTAAAATTATAATATTGTAGACTACAACTCATTCAAAAAATAAAATAGATTTCTGAACATTTCTAAGCAGTCTTGATAAAAGAGAAAATTTTAATTGTGAAAAACCTATTAAATTTGGAAAATAATTCCGTTCTTAATATTTTGCTACCTCGCCGGTAGCGATAACCAAACAATTACCGGTACTGACAATAAGATTTCTGGTAAAATTTAAAATCATTCACGTTTTATTTTAAAAGAATTACTTTAAGTTTTGAAGATTTCACAATATGTCGAAGAAGAATCTGGAAAATATTAGGAATTTTTTTTTCATTTTGCAGAATTTAGAACAATTTTAGGAAAAACGAATTGTTTCAACGGATATTCAGAAGTTTTGAAAAGTTTGGAAAATAATTTAAATCTTGAGAATTCCAAATACTTTTTATTTTTGAAGATTAATTCTCAGAGAATATTTAAAAAGATTTTAAAACATTTTGAAAGATTTCGAAAGGTTTCTAAATATGATGAAAAAAGTCTGTGGGATTTTAAGGCAATTTTTTTAATTCTGAAAGATTTTTCCAAATTGAAAAAAAGATTTAAGTGTGTTTAAAATATAATCCGGAATTTTAGAAGTTTCGAAGAGTCCTGAATATTTTATAAACGGACTCGAGTTTTTCCTAATATTTTGTTAAATCCTGTGATGAAAAAAATTTTCTTTCAAATTTTCTAGATTGTTTTTCAATACATCTGAAATCTTCGAAAATCTTTTTGAATTTTTTTAAGATTCTTAGGAAAATTATATTTATATAACTTAAAAACAAACTGATAATACTTATTTCCTGTGTCTCTTTTGCACGGCCAATAATATTTAAAAACTCTTTAATTATAAACTGTTAAAATTGAAATTAAAAATTTTTTATTTATAAATGAAAGCTATTAACAGGCTTTAATTAACAAAATTTCAATTAAATGCATTTATACTGCAAAATAAATATATCGAATGATCTTTGTTTATAATGATTGATTTTCTGCAAAAAAATGTAACCTAACCTTAAATTGTTAAAAAGTTGCGAATCTTCTTTGAAATATGTGAAATATAATTTTCTAATTCAAAAATCCCAATTTCTGACCAAAAAAATGATCATAACTTAAAATTGCTAAAAGATTCTAAATCTTGTTCGAACTATAATGATTTGTGTTTTAAAATTAGCCTTTTTGGTGTAAAACGCCAAAGTAGCCTACAATTATTTAAAAATTATGAATTTTTTTAAATTTCATTGATTTTTAATCAAAATTTTTGCTTGTAAATTTTATTATTTTCAAGGTATATTATTGGATTTAAGTCTAACTATTTTTGTTTAAAAGTACCAATAACAGGTATAAAACACCAAAATAACCTAAAGTTGTTCAAAAATTGTAAATATTCTTTGAATTTTAATATAAAAGAAAATTAATAAATTAATATAAAAAAATTCTTAAGAATTGTAAATCTTCTTCAAAATCTAATGATTTTCTCTAATCAATCGATTTTCTGTGCAAAACGTTAATATAACCTGAAATTATTCGAAAATTGAAAATCTTGGTGGATTTATAATGATTTTTGTTTTGAAATACCAATTTTTGATTTAAAATTCTAACGTAAGTTAAAAGTGTTAAAAAATTATGAAACTTTAAAATCTAATGATTTTTGTTAAAAAATGTAAATTTCCAGTAAAAGGGCGAAACAGACCGAAGAACGTACATTGCTAAAAAGAAATTTCATCTTTGAAATCTAATAATTTTTTATTAAAAATACTCTTGATTTGCTTCGTTGCTGCAAAATAAAATAAAAGTTGTTTTGTCTTCTTTTCTTACCAAAATGAAAAAAAAATTATTATTATTATACCTGATATAATAGAACTTCACTGAAAATTTACCAAAATGGGAAAAAAATATCGTCACAGCACTTAAATGGATGTCATGACGATTTATCTAATAATTTGATAAACTAACGAACACTAAATAATTTGTTTTCCTTATTCAAAAATATTATATTTTCAAAAAATGCCATTAAAAAACGTTTTGCCATACAGTTACCTATAGCTAATTTCATAATAAATAAGAAGCAATAAATCTTGAATACAAATTTGTTTAATAGTATAATAACAAACTCATTAATTTAATTAAATAATAAAAAAACAGCGATCCATTCTTGAAAGTGTTATCACTTTATTGGGCTTTGAACATGAATCATTTTAACACCAATATTCAAGGATTCGAATTTCAACAATGAAAACACTAAACCATAAAAAAGAAATTTATTTTTCAAAAATCACAATATTGTTTATTATTCACTTAAACTTGTTAGTGATCAGTTTTTTCGTTCTGTATTTTTACCACCTTTTTTAGGATTTATGGAGGATAATGGAGGTCACAGAAACTATAAATTATTCTAAACTGATAAAATGTTTCCTCCACGATAAACATGTAGACGCCATCAAAAAGGGGAACGAAATCGCTCGTTATTCTCGCGCAGGCGTTCAATTTCAACCCTGTTTCTGTGCTCCGTGGTATAAGAGATTCCACTTTTCTGTCAAACTGTAGGCTACAAAATACACATTGCGATGAGGTAGATGTCGTTGCACTCTTTTTGTAATTTAATTTTTGGATTTGATTTTCTGTAGATTTTTTTTTCTTTTTTTTTTTGAAGTGAAACTTCTTTTGGGAGGGGAGTGAATTGAAGAAAAAGACTGAACGCGTGACCGAACGAACAAACGAATTCCATACATTTCTGTCTCTCTCTTACAAGTATACTTTCTATTTGCAATTGCTCTAAAAAAATCCTTTTCGATATCCCCACTACTGCCACGATAAGAAAAGCCTGTATGAGCTCTCTCTCTCTTTTGCAATTTAATTTTTTGTTCTGATTTTCTCTAAGTTCTTTTTTTTCTGAAGTGAAACTTCTTTTGGGACGGGAGTGAATTGAAAAGAAAGACCGAACGCGTGACCGAACGAACAAACGGATTCCATATATTTATGTCTCTCTCTTACAAGCATACTGTCTATACCTTCTCTCTCTATTCGAGTCTCCCTTTTTTGCGGCGATTCACAATTGCTTAAAAGAATCCTCTTCGATATCCCCACTACTGCCACGCTAAGAAAAGCCTTATGAGCTCTCTCTATCTATCTACCTTCTCTCTTTCTTTGCACTCTTTTACTATGTGATCTCTTCAAAACTCATGATGATTCCTCACGAAAAATGCCAAAGTTAATCCATCAAAGTTTCACTTCTGCCGTGCGGTCCCACTGCCACAAACTTTTTTTTTTAGCAATTAAAAATTAACAAGATTGGTTTCCATTTAAGAACAGTACTAAATAGAATTTCGCGAAATCTATATTATTTTTTTACACAACATATTTCCAAGGTAGTAAGTTTAATTTAAGCAGAGAAGCAACTGGAATTTTAAACTGCGTTTAATAAAACTGATTCGTGTAGCAAAAACGGATTTCGATCGATGGTGCAAAAAAAGGATAGTTTTCTTCCAAAATTATATCCGCAATAATTGTTGAGTCGGTTGTCAAAATTTTATTGGTCAGGGAAAGTCAGCAAAAAGTTAGGGTTTGAAAAAAATCAAAAAATTGGTCAGGGAAAATTAGGGAATTTTGAAAATCAAGTTTCGCGGTCACCCTGATATAATATTCTTCTTAGCATAAATTAAATAATAATAATAATATAATAATAATATAATATATATATAATATATATAATAGAATAGAATATAATAATAATGAATTAAACGGCAACGGCCATACCACGCTGGAAACACCAGTTCCCGTTAGATCACTGAAGTTAAGCAGTGTTGGGCGCGGTTAGTACTTGGATGGGTGACCGTCTGATACTACTGCGTTGCTGTTGGCGGTGGTGGGTGTGGTGAGCCCACACTTGTAGTTATTTACTACAAGAAACTATCCACCTAGAAACACTACCCGAATCGGGTAGTGTCACGCTTACCCCTTGAGGCTCGCCGAAAGGGAAATGGCTTAATGGTATATATAAATATATTGGTTGCAATATTAAAATTTTTTCCAACAAAATAAAAACATTTTTTATGACACATGCATGATTTCAGCCCTTTTCGACGCCTATGAAGCGGGGCTAAAGCTCTACTTTTTACTCCCTAGGGAGTAAAAAGTACTTTTTACTCCCTAGGGACTAAAAAGTGATGTCAGAGGTGAATAATGAAAATTATGCATCTATGAGCTCGCATTTTATGGTTATCAGCCCACTCACCGTAAAAACTGTGAGGAAATTTTGGTTGCAGATAATAGAATTTTGCGGTTATTTATGGAAAGTTACCATATATACCTGTAAAATTACCATAAATGACCGAAATTTTTCATAAATTTCCGTAAATTTATGGAAATTTCTAAAAATGAATTTTGGGCAATCCATGGTAAGTTACCATATTTACCTGTAAAATTACCATAAATGACCGAAATTCTTCATAAATTTCCGGAAATTTATGGAAATTTTTTAAAATGAATTTTGGATCAGTTACCATATTTACCTGTAAAATTACCATAAATGACCGAAAATTTCTACAAATTTATGGACATTTTTAAAATGAATTTTGGATAAGTTACCATATTGACATGTAAAATTACCATTAATGACCAAAAATTTTCATAAATTTCCGGAAATTTATGGAAATTTTTGAAAATGAATTTTGGCTAAATTACCATATTTACCTGTAAAATTACCATAAATGACCAAAATTTTTCATAAATTTCCGGAAATTCATGGAAATTGTTAAAACTGAATTTTTGGTAATTTATGGTAAGTTACCATATTTACCTGTAAAATTACCATGAATGACCGAAATTTTTCATAAATTTCCGGTAATTTAGGGAAATTTTTCAAAATGAATTTTGGATAATTTTTGGCAAGTTACAAATCACCTCTAAAATTACCATAAATTAGGTTAACATCACTTTCATGCTTCATTATACAAAATCTATTATGGACTGAAATCATGACTGTATTTCGAGAAAGGTCTGAAATCATCCATTTGTTATAAAAAATATCGTATGCGCCAAGGGGGAGAAGCACTTTTTCTCCCCTAGGTGCATAATATACTATTATAAAGAAATTTAAAATTCTACCTGAATATATATATATATATATATTTCTATGTCTTTTTTTTTGCAGTTACTGTCTCCTGACGATTATATTTGGATTTAAAATTTAGTTTTTTTTTTTAGAATTTATCTTTATTGTTTGAAAATTCAACTATTTTGGTATTGCTTAAATTCGAACTCAACTGTTGAAAATTAGCATGGTCGTGTTGAAAATTCAACTTTTTTGTAGGAAATTCGTCTTTTTATCTTAAAAATTACACAATTGTTCAATTTTTTTCTTTCTTTTCAAAAATTTATTCCTTTGACTGAAAATTCAACTATTTTCTTGAAAATTCATTTGTTTTAGTTAAAAATTAATTTTTTTACTAAAATGTAACTATTCAATTTTTGCTTAAAAATGTATCTTTTTTAGTTTAAAAATTAAATAATTTGTTGAAAATTCGTCTTTTTCAGGTTGAAAATTTAATTATTTTAGTATAAAATTCATAATTTTGCGTTGAAAACTCAACTGTTTTGCAGGAAATTCGTCTGTTCAGCTTGAAAATTCAACATTTTGAATTTTTGGTAGAAAATTAAGCTCTTAGAAAATTCCATCAAAAATTAAAGTATTTGGTTAAAAATTTATGTATTTTGTTGAAAATTAGTCTTTTTGGTTTAAATTTCATTTCACTGGTTGAAAATTAGTTTTTTTGATTGAAAAAAACTATTCCAATTTTGGTCCAAATTTTTTTTTATAGTCATTAAATCTTTTTGGTTGAACATACATTTGTTTGTTTAAAAATTTATTTCATTCGGTCAAAACCTTATTTCTTTAACTTTGAATTAAACGATTCTATTTTTTTTTTAAATTTATCTTTTTTAGTTGAAAAATAATCTATTTTGTTCGAAATTTGTATTTTTTTGGTAGAAAATTCATCTTCTGGGTTGAAAATTCGACTATTTGGTTGCAAATTTTTTCCTTTTTCATTGAAGATGCATCATTCCAGTTAAAACTTAATTTCTTTGATAGAAAATTCAACAAATTTGGTTGAAAATGCGTTTTTTTTTGTTGAAAATCATTTTTTTTAACTAAAAATTTAGCCATTCCATTTTTTGTAGAAAAATAATCTTTTTCAGTTGAAAATTCACTTATTTTGTTAAAAATTCGTCTTTTTAGGTTAAAAATTAAATTATTTGGTATAAAATTCATATTTTTGGGTTGAAAACTCAACTGTTTTGCAGGAAATTTGTCTTTTCGGCTTGAAAATTCAACATTTTGGATGATACTTTTTTTCTTTATTGACTGAAAAATTAAGGATAATGAATTTGATATTTTAATATTTTATTTGAAATTGTTTTATTCTGTTTATAAAAGATTCTATGTTAAAAATCTCACAATATTAAGATTCTGGTCTTTGAATTTGTTCAGGAAAAGTGAAAAATTAGTGAATTTCGGAAATGAAGTTTTGGGACCACTCTGATATAATATTTTTGTCATTAATTCATTTGCGTTTTATTTCTGTTTCTGTTTTTTTTTCAGTTGCTTTCTTCTGATGATTATATCTGTAATTAAAAATTTAACTATTTGGTTGAAAATTCAACAATTTGGTTAAAAACTCATCCTTTTTTTATTGAAAATTCAACTGAAATCTTCATTGGTTGAAAATTAATTTTTTCTAAAATTCGTCTCTTTGGTTTGAAAATTCATTTGTTTTAGTAGAATTTCATTGTTTTAAGGTAAAAATGCAAACTATTTGGTTAAAAATTTATTTTCTTTGGTTAAAGATTCATCTATTATGATTTTTTAAACAAAATTTAATAAACAAATGCATTAATCATGCATTGGTCGACAGAAAAATTCGTTGTTTTTCTATGTCAGTCTTTCTAATTGGGAACTTCATAATAATTTCAGCAAAATTCATAATTGGTTGATGAATTTCATATTTTTTTAAAAACAAATTTAATAAATTATTATTCGGGAATCTGTCGATGGAAAAATTGTTTTTTTTTTCGAAGTCAGTCTTTTTAATTGGAAACTTAATGATAATTTCATCAACACTCATACTTAGTTGATGAATTCTATGATGTTTTAAACAAATTTAATAAACATATGCATTATTTGGGTATTTTTCGACAAAAATTTTTTTTTTCTTTAATCTCAGTCCTTTCAGTTTAAGTTTCTCATTACTTACACTTTTTCAATAAGTCTGCAGCTTTGGATCGAGTAGAATTTCCTTTTCCTTCCACTTTTGTCTATGATACACTATTTTTGGATCAGAGGAAATCAACGTGTTGTTGCAATTATCATGAAGTTCCCAATTAAAAAGACTGACATCGAAAAAAAAAACAATTTTTCCGTCCACAGATGCCCGAATAAAGGTCCATCAAGCTGGCACCTCCACAATCGAAATTCCGACATTTTTTTATATCAGAATTTTGGGTTTTTTTTGGGCTGTATTGCCGATTTTTGGGCTCCACTATTTTTTTTGAAAATTCAAATTTGGTGTGGAGGTGCTGGCTTGACTCAAGCCAGCACCTCCACTACATAAAAATTTGAAAAAATTAAAAATCAAAGACGACAGAATTTCGGGCTTTTTTTTGGGCTCTTGAACGCGCCAACAACCAATTTCCAAAAACTACCCTTACCGGAAATAAAACTACCCCCTGTATAAAAACTCAAACTAGAAAGAAACAAAGTACACCACAATTTTGAGCTCAATTTGGGCTCTCAAATGCACGGAAAATTTTTTTTTAAAAACCACCCCCTATGTGCAAAAAACCACCCTCTCGTCAAAAATAAAATCTGAAAAAAATAAAGTGCAACCCCTAAGTAAAAACTCAAACATGGAAAAAACAAAATAGTAAGTAGCGTTGGGCTTTTCTTGGGCTCACGAATGCTTGATTTTTTGTTTGCAAAAACCACCCCTACATCTAAAAAATCAAACGCCTATCTATGAATTTTAATTTAAATTTTTAAGGAGCCCAAAAGTCAGAGACTCTACTCACCCTATAATTTAGAAATATTCTAAAAAGGATTATTTTTTGACAAAGTCATATCTGCTTGGCGTCAAGGGGGTTGATTTTGACGTTAAGGGTTGGAGCCCAAAATATAATCATCTTTTTTAGAATTTCACAGTGATTCATAGATAGGCGTTTGATTTTTTAGATGTAGGGGTGGTTTTTGCAAACAAAAAATCAAGCATTCGTGAGCCCAAGAAAAGCCCAACACTACTTTCTATTTGGTTTTTTCCATGTTTGAGTTTTTACTTAGTGGTTGTTTTTCTGCACATGGAAGGGTGGTTTTTTAAATTTTTTTCCGTGAATTTTGGAGCCGAAAATAAACCCAAAATTGTGGTGTACTTTGTTTCTTTCTAGTTTGAGTTTTTATATAGGGGGTAGTTTTATCCCGGTAGGGGTAGTTTCTGGAAATCGGTTGTTGCCGCGTTCAAGAGCCAAAAAAACCCCATATTCTGTCGTCTTTGATTTTTAATTTTTTTAAATTTTTATGTAGTGGAGGTGCTGGCTTGAGTTAAGCCAGCACCTCCACACCAAATTTGAATTTTCAAAAAAAGTAGTGGAGCCCAAAAATCGGCAAAACAGCCCAAAAAAGCCCAAAATTCTAATACAAAAAAATGTAAGAATTTCGATTGTGGAGGTGCTAGCTCCCTGATAATGAATTTTTTTGTTGAATTTGTTAATAAAAATCATAAAATATATGAACTCATCATGAACGTTGCTGAATTTATTATGAAGATCCCAATTTGAAATTCTGCAATAAAAAAAAAAAAAATTTTCCCGTCGACAGATGCCCAAATAATGCATTTGTTTATCAAATTTGTTTTAAAAAATCATAAAATTCACCAAAAAGTTATGAATATTGCTCGAAGTATCATGAATTTCCCAATTTAAAAAGTTGACATCGAAAAAAACGAACTTTTCTGTCGAAAAACGCCTCACTAATGCATTTGTTTATTAAACTTATGTGAAAAATCATAAAATTTATCAACTCATTGTGAATGTTGCCGAAATTGTCATGAAGTTCCCAACTGAAGGAGTGGCATTTAAAAAAACGAATTTTTCTGCCAATAAATGCCCGAATAATGCATTTGTTTATTAAACTTGTTTAAAAAAATCATGAATTTTTGTGTGGAAAAATGTCTGATTATTGCATTTGTTTACTAAATGTGTTTATAACATAATCAATTATAATCCTGAGAGGTAATTTTTTTTATTATAATATTGTTTCCATTAAAATTTTTTGCAATATAACTTAAAAAATCGTAAAATTATGGAAAATCGTAGAAAACATTCTTTCAACAAATAATTTGTTTATAAAAAATTGTTCTGTTCATTATATAATATTGGAACATCTTCAACTAATGTGAAACCATGAAACTTAGGCAATTTGAACAATCTTCCTGTTATTGACGAGCAACAGGAACCTCAAATGAAAAAAAAGGCCATTTTTTTCGTCATATTTGTTTATTTATAAAAAAGATGAACGCCTGATTTGAAAGAAGGCTTGACAGCTCTCTTAGAAATCTTATCAGTTTTTTATCAAAGTTTTTTTGTCCTAATCGGTCGATATTTGTGGGCTGCACATTATTTTGAACCAAAAAAGTCATTCCTTGCTTCCTCATGGAGGAAGCTTTGTAATGGTAACATTTTCTAAAAAATTTAAATTCATTTAATTAAACCTTCCTTAATTTAAAAATGTCCAATACAATGTTCTAAGCAATTGGCCGGATGTGTCTCTGTGTGTGTATGTGTGGATGTCACACTTTTTTGTGAACACGATAACTTGAAAACGGTTGCAGATAAATTGATGAAATTTGGAGGGCTTATTTTCACCACTAATATCTTGAAACTGACAGAAGGATTTCAACAAATATTCATTGCATTTTTTTTAGCACTCAATAATATTTTTAAAATCGGGTTTTTATAGTAAAACTTTTTTCATTAACATAATTCAAAGTTGATGCAAGAATATAAAAGATTTCTTTGTTCGAGATGAATCGATTGACCTATAATATTAATGCATTTTTCGAAGAGTAGAGAAATTATGGTAATCTATATATTTTGAAAATCGGTTTTTTATAGTAAAACTTTTTTCATCAATATAATTCAAAGTTGATGCAGGAACAGAAAAAATGTGTTGATTCGAGGTGAATCGATTCACTTATAATATTAAAACATATGATTAAAGAGTAGAGAAGTTATGGTAATTTATATATTTTGAAAATCGGTTTTTTATAGTAAAACTTTTTTCAGTAACATAATTCAAAGTTGATGCAGGAACAGAAAAAAATGAGTTGATTCGAGACGAATCGATTGACCTATAATGTTAATACATTTTATTGAAGAGTAAGGAAGCTATGGTAATGAATAATATTTGAAAGTACGGTTTTTTATAGTAAAACTTTTTTCTTCAACATAATTTGAAGTTGATGCACGGATAAAAAAGATTCCTTGGTTCGAGACGAATCGATTGACCTACAATATTAATCCATTTTATCAAAGAGTAGGGAAGTTATTGTATTTTATATATTTTTTAAATAGATTTTAATAGCTGAAATTTCCTCACTAAATTAATTTAAAGTTGATGCGAGAATAGAAAAGTTGTGTTGATTCACGAAAAATCGATTGACCTATAATATCAATACATTTTATTGAAGAGTAAGGAAGCTATGGTAATGCATCATATTTGAAAATACGGTTTTTTATAGTAAAACCTTTTTCTTTAACATAATTCAATGTTGGTGCAACAATATAAAAGATTCCTTGGTTCGAGACGAATCGATTGACCTACAATATTAATACATTTTATTAACGAGTAGGGAAGTTATTGTATTTTACATATTTTTAAAATCGATTTTTATAGCTAAAATTTCCTTATCAACATAATTTAAAGTTAATGCGAGAATAGAAAAGATTTGTTGATTCACGAAAAATCGATTGACCTATAATATTAATACATATTATTGAAGAGTGAGGAAGCTATGTTAATGCATCATATTTGAAAACACGGTTTTTTATAGTAAAACCTTTTTCTTGAATATAATTCAAAATTGATGCAGGAATATAAAAGATTATTCGGTTCGAGACGAATCGATTGACCTACTAATATAATACATTTTATCAAAGAGTAGGGAAGATATGGTAATTTATATATTTTTAACATCGATTTTCATAGTAAAAATGTTCTCATTCTCATAATTTAAAGTTGATGTGAGGAAAGAAAAGTTTTGTTGATTCAAAACGAATCGATTGACCTTTAATATTAATACATTTTATAGAAGAGTAAGGAAGCTATGGTAATGCATAATATTTGAAAATACGGTTTTTTATAGTAAAACTTTTCTCTTCAACGTAATTTAAAGTTGATGCAAGAATAAAAAAGATTCCTTGGTTCGAGACGAAGCGATTGACCTGCAATATTAATACATTTTATTAAAGAGTAAGGAAGCTATGGTAATGCATAATATTTGAAAGTACGCTTTTTATGATAAAACTTTTTTCTTCAACATAATATAAAGTTGATGCAAGCATAGAAAAGATTCCTTGGTTCGAGACGAATCGATTGACCTACAATTTTAATACATTTTATTAAAGAGTAGGGAAGTTATTGTACTTTATATATTTTTCAAATCGATTTTTATAGCTAAAATTCCCTCATTAATATAATTTAAAGTTGATGCGAGAATAGAAAAGATGTGTTGATTCACGAAGAATCGATTGACCCATAATATTAATACATTTTATTGAAGAGTGAGGAAGCTATGGTAATGCATTATATTTGAAAATACGGTTTTTTATAGTAAAACCTTTTTCTTGAATACAATTCAAAGTTGATGCAGCAATATAAAAGATTCCTTGGTTCGAGATGAATCGATTGACCTACAATTATAATACATTTTACTAAAGAGTAGGGAAGTTATGGTAATTTATATATTTTTTAAATCGATTTTTATATCAAAAATGTTCTCATTCTCATAATTTAAAGTTGATGCGAGGATAGAAAAGTTTTGTTGATCCAAGCCGAATCGACTGACCTATAATATTAATACGTTTTATTGAAGAGTAAGGACGCTATGGTAATGCATAATATTTGAAAATACGATGTTTTATAGTAAAACTTTTTTCATTAATATAATTCAAAATTGATGCAAGAACGGAAAAGATTCCTTGATTCGAGGCAAATCGATTGATCTATAATATTAATACACTTTATTGAAGATTAAGGAAGTTATGCTCATTTATAATATTTGAATCATCTGTTTCAAACAGAAAAACTTTGTTCATCGACATAATTAAAAGTTGATGCATGAATAGAAAAGACTTGTTGATCATAAATTTTCAAATAGAATAATTCTGACAATTTTTGTGAAGAAATCATAAAGCTATAAGGGATAGGGTGCGACAGAACTTTTCCCTTCTCTTTTCCAGCTCGAAAAATTATCATTTCGAATACTTATATATAGAAACAAAGTGGAAACACTCGAGATCGAATTCACAGATAGTTTCCCACTGTGACGCAGTCCGCTAGGGAATTTTTCCTGGGGAAAGGGTTACAAAAATTGGTAAAAAATGTTTTGTCAAGTTCATGGGTGGCCCCTATATAACAAAAATGTAATTCACCCTGGCGAAAGTATCGGATAGGAATTCCTTCCAACCCAATCCGAATCATTCCAGAATCTTTATCCGAATCAATCCCAAAAAAGGTCTACATTTCGTTTGACCCAAATCGTTTAAAAATTAATCCGATTCAATCCGGTTCAATCCGAACTCCAAAACGAACGAATAATAACCAAAGTTTCAATCCAAATGAATCCGAATCAATCCGAACTCGGATTGATATACACTGAATTTTCAATCCGAATGAATCCGAGTTCGGATTGAATTTGATTCATTCGGATTGCAAATTTGGTTCGGATTTTGATCTGATTGGAAGTTCGAATTGACCCGGATTGAGTCGGATTAATTTTTGACCGATTTGGATCGAACGAAACGCAGAAATTTTTTCGGATTGGTTCGAATGAACTCGTATTGGTTCGGATACAGATTCCGGAATGATTCGGATGACTTCTGATTGGTTCGGAAGGAATTCCTATCCGATACTTTTGCCAGCGCTGCTATTTATAGAATAAAATGAGGCAATTAAATTTTCAGGTTATGGTCTGGTTTCAATACGCTTGAGCGAAATAAGACTTGACAAAAGCAATGCGTGCAGAAAGAGAAGTATTATGAATGAGCTTTTTTTCTGTGTAATTGATCCTTTTCCTGCCAGAGGCAAGGGGAATTATGAAAGAAAAAGAGGACGCGTCCTTCGACTTGTTTTCCTGCGCCATTGATGATTTTACTGTTCCAGATCACGAGACTTCGTGCTACTTGTTGCAGGGTCACCGGGTGCAGATATTGATTTGTTGGGAGAAGTGGGAGGACCCTGAAGTGAGACGAAAGTTTTGTATACAAACATGAATGACTCCAGCCTAGAGGGATAGATTTTGAGCTTGACCTGGATTCTCCCTCTGGCAAGGGCTTCACTTTCGATATTATATTTCCTTTTCAATTCGAATAAAGCCACAGAAAGAAATATCAGATATTCATCAATGTCCTTTCAATCGTTCTCACAAGGTCGTAAAGACTTTTTTTCATTTTCTCACCAAGATAAAATTTCTAATTTGAATCAATTTCCAATAAGTTGAAATAAATATAAAATCTAAGTGTCTCATCCTCCCGAAATTCGGGGAGCAGCCTTTAAAAAAATATGGTTCTTAAAAATTTTGAAAGGCTTGAAGAGAATAAGAAAAATTTCTTCAGATTCCTGAGAAAATTTCTAATGATTTTTTATTTGAAAAATTAATTTAAAGAAAAAATTGAGAAAAATTCAAAATTAATTTTTTTTCTGAAAAAAGCTCCGCTGGGTGTCGAACCACAAAACTTCGGATTTCCGGTCGGGTGCTTTCCCATTAAGCTACTAGAGGGATCGAGAGAAGAAACTATTTTCAGAAATACAGGCATTATTATGCTAGATGGTACAAATCAAATTTTTCAATGAATCTGTATTATCATTAGAGAATAACATAAATTTTTAACGTCTTTTTCAGACTAGATGGAGTTATGAATTAAAAATGGTTTTAATTAATTTTTTCTGAAAAAAGATCTTCTCCTTTCGCTCCGCTGGGAGTCGAACCACTGATCTTCCGATTTCCGGGCAGGTGCTTTCCCATTAAGCTACTAGAGATATCGAGAGATATTTTATATATTTAGATATTTTACCTAGTAGCTTAATTGGAAAGCACCTGACCGGAAATCAGATGTTCTGTGGTTCGACTCCCAGCGGAGCAAAAAATTAATTAAAATAATTTTTAATTCATAGCTCCATCTAGTCTGAAGAAGACGTTAAAAATTTCTGTTATTCGCTAATGTTAATACAGATTCCTTAAAAAATTCTAAAACTCGTACGATTTTTTCAATTTTCAAAATTTTATGATTTTAAAGAAAAAAATTTCATTTTTCCACAATTATAAAATCACCAAAAATTCGAGTAAGTTCTACAGATGTTGAGAAGTTTTAAAAGGAATGAAAAATAATTTAGAACTTAGAAAGGTTTCGAAAAGTTTAAAACAAAATGTAGATTTTTTTAGATTTTGAACAAAAAGTTTAGATCGTTTTAAGAATTTAGAAAATTTTCAAGGCGAAAAACGAATTTCCTCGAGATTTCTGAAAAAATTGAAAATTATTATTTATTTTAACAATTAATTCTAGGAGAAAATTGAAAAAAATTCTAAAATTTATATGACTTCCTAAAATGCTTTTAAAAAGTGTAACAGATTCTAAAGAAAAATTTTCCAATTTTGCAAAATTACAAAATAAAAAAAAATCGAGTAAGTTTAAAAGATATTTTAAAGTCTTGAAAAGATTAAAAAATAATTTGAAACTTGAAAAGATTTAGAGAAATTTCAAACTAAAGGAAGATTTTTGAAGATTTTGACCAAAATCGGTAGAAGCCTTATAATAATTTTGAAAGTTTTCACGGAAATAAAGAATTTCCTAAGATTTCTGGAAAAATTAAAAGATTTTTTATTAAAAAATAATAATTTTTAGAGAAATTTTAAGAAGATTTAAAAAGATTTCCAGAATTGTAAAAAAAAATCAGGAAGATGTTGAAACAATTTTTTTAAATTTACAGAATTAAAAAAAAAATATTTAGGAATTTTGGAACTTTTGAAGAGATAACAAATATTTGAAAAATTGAAATGATTTCATAAATTTTTTCCTTCGTTAAAAATGTAATAATCGGAATAGATTAATTCTCAATCAAGGACAAATATAAAATATTTTTAAATGCATGCAATCTTCAAATCTTTTTGGCGGAAAATTCAACTGATTTGTTGAAAATTTGTATTTTTGGGTTCAAAATTCAAAAAATTGATATTTCCGGTTTGAAAATTCATCTGTTGTAAAAATGTCATATTTTTTTGGCTAAAAATGCAATGTTTTGTTAAAAATTAATATTTTTGAACCGTTTTATTGAAAATTTTCCTCCTTTAATTGAATTTAACAGCTTTTGATTTTAAATTAATATGTTTTTTGATTATAATATCAGCAATCACATTTTTCTTTGAATTCAACTACTTAGTTTAAAGTCGAACTACTTTGTTAAAAATTTATTTATTTTTGTTGATAATTCATCATTTCCATTCAAAAACTTTTTTTTTTGCTTAAAAATTCAACTATTTTTTTTTGAAAATTCGTATATAATTGGTTGAAAATTAATTTCTTTAATTAAAAATTTAACTATTTTGTTGAAAATTCGTTTTTTTTCTAATCAAAAATTAATCTTTTCTTTCAACTGAAAATATAAATATTCCACTTTTGGTTGAAAACTTATCTTCTTTAAATGAACATTCATGTTTTTTTGTTGAAAATTTGTATTTTTCGTACAAAATTATTTTTCTTGGTTGAATTTTTTTTTTTTTTTGTGAAAATTCCTCATTTTAGTTGAAGATTAACTTCTTTGGTTAAAAGTTTAACTTTCTTGACGAAAAATTATGTTTTTTATGGTTAAAAAGCAATTGCCTTAGACAAAGATACAACTATTCCATTTTTGGTAGAAAATTAATCTTGTTTAGTTGAAAATTCATGTATTTTATTAAAAATTTGTCTTTTTTGGAAAAAAATTAATTTTTATGGTTGAAAATTCAATTTCTGGTCAAAAACACAATTATTTGGGTCCGAATTCAACAA
This sequence comes from Andricus curvator, assembly GCA_932195095.1. Classification (NCBI taxonomy): domain Eukaryota; kingdom Metazoa; phylum Arthropoda; class Insecta; order Hymenoptera; family Cynipidae; genus Andricus; species Andricus curvator. Next base: position 79,216 of record CAKNYM010050294.1, read on the forward strand.
GAGAAGATCAATTTTTTACCAAGGCGATGACTTTTTAACTGAAATGATGATTCTTGAACCGATAAAATTTTTTTTTTAACAAATCATGGTTAAAGATTTTTCATTTTAATTAAAAATTCATTTCTTCGCTTAAAAATTTAACTGTTTTGTTAAAAATTCGTTTTATTTTGGTTGGAAATTAATTTTTTTTATCTAAAAATAGAATTGTTCTAAATTTGGTTAAAAATTCTTCTTTTTGGTCAAAAATTGAACTATTTGGTTCTAAATTGATTTTTTTATTGAAAGTTCATCATTATAGTTACAAATTTATTTCTTAGGTTCAAAATTGATGCATTTTGTTGAAAATTAGTTCCTTATTTTATGGTAGAAAATTAATTTTTATAGCTAAAATTAATTCTTTCTGGTCCAAAAGTCAACTATTCGGGTCTGAATTAATTTTTTGTATTAAGGGGGTAGTATGGAACTGACACTTTTTTTTAACTTTTTTCGGGATTAAAAAAATGCAATCATTTCAAATTTTTTATATGTTATTATTGATATCTAAAACTGTAAAAAGAATTTTTTTTTTACAATATTTTTCTAGTTTTTTCACGGACAAAGTAAGCATCTCAAAAAAAAAGGTATATGACTGGCCCGGGTGATTTCGGCATTTGTTTAAAAATTCATCTTTAGTTGAAAATTCAACTCTGGCTGAAAATTTATCTCTTAATTGTTTGAAAATTTAACTATTTTGTTAAAAATTATTTTTTTTTAAATTAATTTTTTTAAATGAAAATATAATTATTCCGATTTTGGTTAGAAAATTATCTTGTTTAGTTGAAAATTCATGTATTTTCTACATCAAGTTCCAGTAAAGCTCGGTGCCAGTGTCTAAATGCATTTTTACATTCTCATCTAGAGAAGGTATTAGATTTGTGTAAAATTT
>CAKNYM010050294.1:100494-116001 GCA_932195095.1 Andricus curvator
TTTAATTTATTTAATTTATTTAATTTATTTAATTTATTTAATTTATTCAATTTATTTACTTTTATTTAATTTAAATTATTTTATTATTATTTTATTTTTATTTTACCGCCTTGCAAAATAATGCGTGTATTTTCTGAAAAAAGTTTCTTCTCTCGATCTCTCTAGTAGCTTACTGGGAAAGCACCCGACCGGCAATCGAAAGTTCTGTGGTTCCATTCCCAGCGGAGCGAGAGAAGATCTTTTTTCAGAAAAAAAATTAATTAAAATAATTTTTAATTCATTATTCCATCTAGTCCGAAAGGAAGTTACAAAATTTCTGTTATTCTCTGATGATAATACAGATTCCTTGAATTATTTTTATTATTATTTTTTTTTTTAGGAAAGTGAAGGCTCGATGCCGGAGGTTTCGGGGTCGGGGGTAACCGACGAGTCGGATTACTCAACTTTTGAAAACAAAAGCGGCCTCGCTGACGACATGAAGTTCCTGGCAAGTATGCCGGAACTTTGCGACGTAACCTTCCTCGTCGGCGACACAAGAGAGCCAGTTTGTGCCGTCAAGGCAGTTCTGGCCGCAAGAAGCAGGTAAATTTTTGTGCTACTATTTTAATTCAATTTTTTTACGTTATTAAAAAAACGTTCTGGATTCTCTTCCGGCATATTTTTCTCTTCTGGCATATTTTTCTCTTCTGGCATATTTTTCTCTTCTGGCATATTTTACCGGATTTTGATTCTCTTTTCCGAAAGCACTATCAATTCTTTGGAATTCGTCAGAATTATGCTGACAAACAAACTAAGTTCACGATAAAATATGCTGGAGAAAAAAAATTAAAATCCGGCAAATTATGCTGGAAGAGAAAATCAAAATCTGGAATATTTTACCAGAAGAGGGAATGAAAATCTGGAATATTTTTCCGGAAGAGAAAATTAAAATTCGGCAAATTATGCTGGAAGAGAAAACTAAAATCCAGAATATTTTACCAGAAGAGAAAATTAAAATCTGGAATATTTTTCCGGAAGAGAAAATTAAAATCCGGCTTTCTTCCGAGAGGTAATACTCGAACATAAAAAGTAATAAGTTTATCTCATAAATTATTGTTAATTTTAATAACAAATTATTTGATTTAAAAAAAAAAATAAAACTTTTGAACATCTTTCGTTTTTCGGTTACGTTAGCGTTTTATACCGGAAAATGTCATTTGCACACAAAAAATCATTTGATTTTGAAAATTCATAAATTTTATACAATTTTAGGTTACATTGTCTTGTTGCATATGTAATTGGTATTTTTGAACAATAATAATTATAATTTGAACAACATTTACAATCTTTGAAAATTTTGGATTATGTTAATATGCCTTTTGTCGGAGATTTGTATTTTTAATAAAAAAATTAGTTTCGAAGAAGATTTACATCTTTTTAACAATTTTAGGTTATGTTATCGTTTTACAAAAAAAAAATGTTTTTAGTCTTAGAGTTCAAAAATAAAATTTATAATGTTGTACAATTTAAATTTTCAGTTGAGATATCAATTTTCATCAATTAGAAAAAATGTTGTTCTGGCTTTTCTTTTCTATGGTGTTAGAGAATTCATACAATAAAATGCAAAAATTGGCGTGAAAAAAAATCATTATAATTTGAAAAAGATTTAGAATCTTTTAACAACGTTGGATTATGTTACTGTTTTTCATCGAAAATTAGTATTTTTCATAGAAAAATTACATTTCAAAAAGATTCACATATTTTTATAATTTTAGGTTATGTTAGCATTTTACACCAAAAATTATTATTTTAAAACAAGAATCATTATAAATTAAACAATATTTAGAATCTTTGATCAGTTTTGGTACATTTAAGTGTTTTTTGTACGAAATTGTTATTTTTAATAAAAAAAAAATTCAAAGAATTCTTAAGTTTCACAAATTTCAACAATTTTAGGTTATGTTAGCGTTTTACATACAAAATTGGCATTGCCAAACAAAAATCATTATAATTTAAACAAGATTTTAGAGTTTTTTATCAATTTTGGATTGTGTTAATGTTTTTCGTCGGATATTAGTATTTAAAAAAAGGGATTTTAATGAAGATTTACACATTTGAATAATTTCAGGTTATTTTAGCATTTTACATAAAAAAGTTATATTAAAAAAAAAATTATTATTTGAACAAGATGTAGAATATTTGATCAGTTTTCAAGTATTTGAGTGTTTTTTTTTAATTGGTATTTTCAAAAATAAAAAAAATGTAAATGAGATTCACTTTTGACAATTTCAGGTTATGTTAGCGTTTTATACCAAAAAGTGTAATTTTCAAACAAATATCATTATAATTTGAACAAGATTTTATAATCTTTGAACAATTTCGAATTATATTAGTGTTTTTCGTTCTAAATTTGTATTTTCAATGCAAAAATTATATTTTAAAGAAGATTCACATTTTCAAACGATTTTAGGTTACTTTAGCGTTTCATATCAGAAATTTGTATTTTTATACCAAAAATCAATAGATTTAATTTTTAATTTAATTTAATTCCAATAATTTTTGTTTGAGGTAATAAAATTTACCGGCAATACAAATCACAGATTTTAATAGTGTTTTTCGTCGAAAATTGAAATTTATATTTAAAAATTATTCGGTTTTGAAGAAGATTCCTAATTTTTGAATAATTTGACGTTGCGTTGGAATTTTACGTTAAATTGGCATTTCAAAACAAAAATCATTATAAGCTGAAAAGATTCATAAGCTTCTAACAATTTTGGATTATGTTAGTGTTTTTTGTCGAAAATTAGTATTAATAATTGAAAAAAAATTATATCTCTAAGAAGATTCACATATTTTTGAAAAAGATTTACAATTTTAGAACAATTTGAGGTTATGCTAACATTTGTCACTAGAAATCGGTTATTTTAAACAAAAATAATTATATTTTACTGAAGGTTCACATTAGGTTTACAAAAAGATTTACTATCTTAAACAATTTTTCTTATATTATGCGATGTTAGTGTTTTTTATCTAAAATTACTATTGTTAATATATAATTATTAGATTTCAAAGAATATTTAAAATATTTGAACAAAATGCAACGGTTTGATTGTCTATATATTTTACACAAATATTATCTTCGAACAATTTTGGATTATGTTAATATTTTCCAACGAAAATTGGCATTTTTCATTTTTTTTAATTAAATTGAATAATTTTAAAAGATAGTATTTCTCACCGAAAGTTGTATTTTTTATAAAAAAAATCATATTTCAAAGAAGACTCACAACTTTTCAAAGAAAATTTTTCATTTTTGAACAATTTTTTGTTATGTCATGTTAGTGTTCTTTTTTTCTAAAATTGCTGAATTGTTAAGAAAGAAATCATTCGATTTGAAATAATATTTACAATATCTGAACAATAATAGGTTTTCTTCGTATTTTTTGACGGGAATCGGTATTTTTTATTAAAAATGCAACGGTTTGATTGTCTATATATTGTACCAAAATATGATATACAGGGAGACCCATTTTAATCTATGGATCCAAATATCTCTTAAAATACTCCATCTAAAAAAAATTGTTCGGACAAAAATTGTACAGAACACAGGGGGTCATTTAACGGTACTATTAATGTTAACCTTCAGGTCAATTTCCAAGGTCATTTGAATGTCAAGACGAGTTTTTAAAATGAGAACCTTTTTTTTTGATTCCGGATTTAAAAAGAGCGGAAAATTTAACGTCAAAAATATTTTATGAGAAATTTGCTTTTGTGACCTTGGAAAGGTCTAAAGTCAAGGTCAAATGTCTGAAAAACGGTAAGATGCCCTTTCTTGGAATTATCGTGGTTTTATGAGAATAGCGAACGTTCGAAATGCTTTCAACAAGTCGACAAAATGTGAAAGTGTGAACAAAATTGAACATCTTGATCGTCCGAAAAATTTTCAAGGTCATTTGAAGGTCAAGATGACTTTTTTTCAAAGGAAATCCCTATTTTAAACTGTAGATTTGAAAAGAGCGACAAATTTTACTTAAAAAATGTTTGATGGAAAATTTGTAAGAGTGTGTTCCATCTTGACGATCTTGAACGTCTGATAAATTTTCAAGATCGTCAAGATGTAACACACTTTTACAAGTTTTCCATAAAACATTTTGCAAGTAAAATTTTTCGCTCTTTTCGATTTCGCAGTTTAAAATAGGGATTTCCTTTGAAAAAATTAATCATCTTGACCTTCGAATGACCTTGAAATTTTTTCTGAAGGTCAAGATAGTCAAGTTCGTTTACACTTTTACATTTTATCGACTTGTAAAAAGCATCTTGAACGTTTGCTATTCTCATAAAACCACGATAATTCCAAAAAAGGGCATCTTACCGTTTTTTAGACATTTGACCTTAACTTTTGACCTTTCCAAGGTCACAAAAGCAAATGTCTCATGGAATATTTTTGACGTGAAATCCTCCGCTCTTTTTAAATCCGGAATCAAAAAAAGGTTCTCATTTTAAAAAATCTTCTTGACATTCAAATGACCTTGGAAATTGTCCTGAAGGTTAAAATTAATAGTACCGTTAAATGATGCAGTATTTTAAGAGATATTTGAATCCATAGATTAAAATGGGTCACCCTGTGTAATAATTTTGAAGTTAAGACATAAATTTTCATCAATTATGAACAATATTTACCTTGCTTTACTGTTATTTCAGATAATAGATACTATGAAAAACAAACATTTTCTTTTAATGTTAATTTTACATCTTAATGTAAAAATTGCGTGACACAATAAGAAATGATAAACGCGCGCATAGCGCACTTGTTTCGTTTTTCTATTTTTTTAAAATAAATTTTAATAAATAAAATATTTTTTTTTCTAGAGTATTTCACAAAATGCTGTATCAGGCACCGAGTCCGCAGCGAAAAAAAGATCCACCGGCGCGTGAAAATAAACTTAGGCTTTTCCTCAAGAGAAGCTCGGAGCCACTATTAAATCTTCAGAATGCGGCGCAACAGGTAATTAAACGCGTACTTTCGTCAACTCCTGCCACTTAAGTGTCTTAAACAATTTCTCATAATTCAAGATGAAATAAGATGAAGAGAAATGGAATTATTTTACTATCCTCAGATCTTAATTAAAAAAGAAAAAAACATTTTCAGTCATTTACCAAAATTTAGAATAATTTTTTACTTATTTTTTCGTTAACATAATATAAAGTTTTCTTAATAAATTGATCCAGCGAATATTTTTTTTTTCAATTCACAGTACGAGTCATGATTATCAGACCAGCTACTTTCCATATATTTAAAAAACTGCAATAATGTCTTTAATCATGGAAAAAATTCTTTTAAAATCCTTGCATTGAATTTATTCCAAAGTTATTAATAAATTATTATATATTTTTTTATTTCTGATCTTCAAGCTCTATTGAGGTAACGTTAAAACACAGTATAATTACTTAGGGGTCGTCCATAAACTATGTTACCAATTTTAGACTATTTTTACCCCCCCCCCCCCCTCCATGTAAACAGAGGAAATGGGGTGATTTTTCAAGAAAAAAGGAGATTGATAAGGGGATTAATTCTTTCAAATAAAAATTTATTGTTGAAACTCTTTAAATTTCTAACATTTATAGTCGAAATCTATATTGCATTTTCAATATAATAGTTGAATTTTCAGCCAAAAATGATTTCCGACTAAAAAAGATGAATTTTCAAAGCAAAAGCACGAATTTCTGACTAAAAAATATGGCTTTATCAAAATAGTTAAACTTTCAACCTGCAAAGATGCAGATTACTTTTTTTACCATGAACGATAGATTTTCAACAAGTTGAATTAGACGAAAAAAAAACAATAGTTAAAAAAATAGTTGAATCTTCAACCAATTAGTTGAATTTTTAACTAAAAAAAGATCATTTTCGAACCAAATATGGAATCATCAAATTTTCAATTTGAAAAATTAATTTTAAATGGAAAAAAGGAAGAAATTTTGAACAAAGAAGATTATTTTTCCAACAAAAAAGATTTTAAAAATACATGAATTTTCAAATAAAGAGTTGAATCTTGAAAAAAAGAATTTTTAAAAAAGTGGTTTAACTTTCAACCAAGTAGTTAAATTTTCAACAACAAAAAATCTGCAAAACAGTTGAATGTTAAACACAAAAATATGTTTTTAAAGTTTCTTTTCTACCGAGTAATTAAATTTTGATAAAAATCTTTTTATTTTTAAACAAATAGTTGAATTATTAACTAAAAACAGGAATTTAAAAAAATGAATTTCCTATCAAATTGTTGAATTTTTAAGCCAATAAGAAGAATTTTCTACAAAACAGTTCAATTGTCAATCCAAAAAGACGAATATTCAACGAAAAAGAATTACTTTTTAACTTAATTTTTGATATTTCAACTAGGTAAGATTAATTTTCAATCAAAAATATAAATTCCCAACAAACAATGAAATAGTTGGATTTTCATCAAAATTGTTGAATTTTTATGTAAAAAAAAAGAATTATCTACAAAACAGTTGAATGCTAAGCCCGAAAATATGATTTTTCAACAAAAATGTTTATTTTCTACCACATAGTTACATTTTCATATGAATATTTTTTAATTTTCAACCAAATGGTCGAATTTTCAATCAAAAAAGATTTATAATTTTACTGAAGACAGTTGAATTTTCAAGCCAGAAAAAAGAATTCTTTAGAACGCGGTTGAATTTTTAAACCAAAAAGTCGAATTCTTAACCCGCTGAATTAAACGAAAAAAAAAACAATTTGAGAAAAAGTTTAATCCTCAGCCAATTAGATGGATAAAAAACAATTTTGAACTAAATAGTTGAATGTTCAACTAAAAAAGATATTTTTCGCCCAAAAATGGAATCTTGAAATTTTCAGTTGAAAAAAAAAAATTGTCAAGCAAAAAAAAAAAAAAAAGAATTTTCAACTAGTTGAATTAACTAACAAAACACGATTTTTTCAACCAAGTAGTTGAATCCTCAAGCAAAAAGAAAAAATTGTTAACAAACAAGATTATTTTTCTACACATAAAGATAAATTTCCAACAAAATACATGAATTTTCTATTAAAAAGTTGAATTTTCAACTTATAATTAATAAATACCCAACAAAAAATTGAATATTCAAATTTTCAGATAAAAGAAATAACCAAAAAAAAAAAAAAAAGAATTTTCAACAAAAATGTTAAATTTTCCATTAAAGAGTTGAATCTAAAAAAACTGAATTTTTAACAAACTGGTTCAACTTTCAACCATATGTAGTTGAATTTTCAACAAAAAGAAAGGTGAATTTTCAACCAAGTAGTTAAATTTTTAACAAACAAAAAAAAATGATCAACAAAATACATCAATTTTCAATAAAACTGTTGAATTTTGTAGTAAAAAAATGAATGATGTACAAAACAATTGTATCTTAAACCCGAAAATATGATTTTTCAACAAAAATGTTTATTTTCTACCATATAAATTCTCAAATTTATTCAAATTAAATTTTTAGGTTTTTTCAAATTTTTAATTTTCAAGTTAAAATTTTCATAAAAATAGTTTAATTTTTAACCAAAAATGTGAATTATTAAGAAATGATTTTTCTATGAAATTGTTGAATTTTCAAGCTTGAAAGAAGAATTTTCTACAATACAGTTTAATTTTCAACTAAAAAGACGAATTTTTAACAAAAAATGGAATAGTTACATTTTTATTTAAAAATATTAATTCTTTTGAACTTTTGACTTTTGAACAAAATAGTTGCATTTTCAACAAAATAATTAAATTTTTAACCAAACGAGAAATATATAGTAGAAATATTATAGTAGACTTTTCAAATAAAAAGAATTGGATTTTCTTATTGGGTTCTTCATATTAATTTCAAATTTATCGTCAGGAAATGTACTAAATGTTATTTAATTTCGTAACTTTACGTCCACTGATCCCCCCCCCCCTGTTACCAATTGTAGTTTTTCGAAAAACCCTTTTTCCCCTTCAAATTGGTAATATAGTTTATGGACGGCCCTTTATTCTTCAAGAAATCTGTATTATCATCAGAGAATAACAGAAATTTTTAACATCTTTTCAGACTAGATGGAGATATGAATTAAAAATTATTATTTTTTTTTTTCTGAAAAAAGATCTTCTTTCGCTCTGCTGGGAAACGAACCTCAGAACTTCCGATTGCCGGTCGGGTGCTTTCCCATTAAGCTACTAGAGATATCAAGAGAAGAAATTTTTTTCAGAAAATACACGCATTATTTTGCCAGATGGGAAGATATGAGGTCTTTTTTCAGAAAAAAATTAATTAAAATAATTTTTCATTCATATCTTCATCTAATCTGAAAAGACGTTAAAAATTTCTGTTATTCTCTGATGATAATACAGATTCCTTGAAAAATTCAACTTGTACCATCTAGCAAAATGATGCGTGTATTTTCTGAAAAAAGTTTCTTCTCTCGATCTCTCTAGTAGCTTAACGGGAAAGCACCCGACCGGCAATCGCGAGTTCTGAGGTTCGTTTCCCAGCGGAGCGAAATGAGAAGATCTTTTTTCAGAAAAAAATTGATTAAAATGACCCTTTATTCTTTTATGGAATAATAAAAAAATTATTTTACTATACTACCAGAATTACTCGAATTTTTTTGACTAAAAAAAAAGTAGGTTGCCTGATAATCGTACTTTTAATGTTCATTATAATTCTGTATTTCGCTTTTAAGAATCAATTTTTGAAGAATATTATTATTATCAGTCTCTTGCAGATGAAATAAAAATTGGATCAAAAATAATTTTTATAACTAGTACATTCCATAATTTTAAATATAATAATTTATGTACTTATATTGTTTATGCTTTGTTACATCGTTTACAATTGCACGTCAATATACATGATAACTCTAGTTTGCATAGCACTAATTTCGAACTGCTTACTCCTGAATGTTCCCTACAGTTATTATTAGAAAACATTTTAATTTCTATGAAAATAATAGAAAAATATTTGGAAATTTTTTTTTTCTAAGATGGCACTTTATTTATTATTATTTAGGAATCAGTAAATTATTCGAAAAATCGTCATCTTCAGATAGGCAACCCAATTTATTGCTGTGCAAGCTTGGATAAAACCCCTGAATATATTTAAAATAAATATATATAATCACTATTTAAAAATATCTCTTCACACATTCTATATTTATTTTTTATTAAGTTTTAATTTGAACCCTCTTTGTGTGAAAAGTATACCAAACATTACGAAATTTCAACTTTTTAAAAAATGTAAAAATTTTCATCCTTTTTTGAAAAAGGAGAAACAATAATCAGTTTTTATAATATTCAGATTAGAAATTGGTTTATTATAATATTTTTATTTTATATAATTAAATAATTCACTAACTGAACAATTGAGGAGTCTATGGCAAACTAAGACCAAGTATTCATTTCATAAATTTTTTTATTTATATAATTTAATCCAAATATTTAGTTAAATACAAATTTGGTCAAATTGACTGAAAAATACGCAATTAAAATTTTTTTCAACTTTTTTCATAAAATATGCACTCCTTGATTTTATTTGTAATTATTTTGAAATTTATTGAGAATTGTTCAACTCTGAAAAAATTGAAAACTTGCATTCTTCTGGTAATGGCAAATATAATAAAATAATAATTTTTTTTTTCCATTTTTGAAAATAATTTCTGAGTTAAATTTTTCTTTCTATGAAGATTGTCCAATTTGAAAAAAAATTGGTGAGATGAATATTCGACCTTGTGAGTCCCGCAGAATATCAAAATATAAAGAATATTTCAGCAAAATATATTTTAGCAAAAAAATATGAAGAAAAATGTTAGCAGTTTAGAAAATTGTGTATGTAATAAGCCGTTCAAAAATTACATCACTCTATTTTGAAAACTGTTTTCACCCGATAAACGCCTAAAATAAAACACAAAACATAAAAAAACATGATATTTTAACATACTCAAAACAGGGATAATAGGGTAATTTTTTCAGAAAAATAAATTCTTTTGAATAAAATAATTCTATAGGAAGCCTATTTAATTTAATATGAAACGCTTAAGATATGAAGTCGAAATATATTGCATTTTCAACAAAATAGTTGAATTTTAAACCAAAAAAGGTGAAATTTTTTACCTGAAGAGACGAATTTTCAAGCTGGAAAGTGAAATATTTTAGAAAAAAGTTGACTTTTAAATCCGAAAAGATTAATTTTAAGCCAAGAAAGATGATTTTTCGACCGAATATTTGAATTTTCAAAAAAGAAAAAAGTTCATTTTAATTCTAATAGTTGCATTTATAAGCAAATAGTTGAAGCTTTAAGCAAAATAGACGATTTTTAAATCAAATTTTTGACATTTTTAACCAAAAAGACGAATGTTTACCAAAAAGCTTAAATTTATTTTAAAAAATAATTAAATTTTCAACAAAATAGTTGAACTTTTGAAAAAATAAATAAATCTTCAACAAAATATCTGAATTCTCAACCGAAAAGAGATTATTTTCAATCAAACGGTAGCATTTTTAATTGAAAAAGATCAAATAAAAGAAATTAATTTTTTACCCAAGAAGGCAAATTTTCAACAAAAGTGTTAATTTTTCAACCAGGAAAGATTTTTCAGTCAAGAGAGAAATAAAATTTCAACCAAAAAGGCGAATTCAATAGAAAACAGTTTAAGTTTGAATCCAAAAAGAATAATTGGCAGCAAAGCAGTTGAATTTTTTTGCCAGAATAACAAATTTTTAACAAGAGAGATGAATTTGTAACCAGGAAAGATTTTTCAGTCGAGAGAGAAAAAAAATTAATCAAGAAGGCGAATTTTTGAAGAAACAGTTGAATTATTTCGCCAAAGAGACGAATTTTCAACTGAATAGTTAAATTTTCAACCACGAAAGATTTTTTAGTGAAGAATTGAATTTTCAACCCAAAAATAAAAATTTCCAACAACACAGTTGAATTTTTTGCCAAAATGACAAATTTTCAACAAAAGAGAAGAATTTTTAACCAGAAAAGATTTTTCAGTCAAGAGAGAAAAAAAAAATTAATCAAAAAGGCGAATTCTTTAAGAAACAGTTTAATTATTTCGCCAAAAAGACGAATTTTTAACTAAATAGTTAATTTTTTTTAACCAAAATGACAAACTTTCAACAAAAGATTTGAATTTTCAACCTGGAAAGATTTTTCAGTCAAGAGAGAAAAAAAATTTCAACGAAAAAGGTCAATTCTCAAGAAAACAGTTAAATTTTTAACCCAAAAAGATAAATGTCGAACAAAACAGTTGAATTTTCAAGCCAAAATGACGAATTTTCAACCAAAAACTTTAATTTTTAATTGTAAACCATCAATTTTTAACTAAGAATGGAATTGTTGAATTTTCAGAAAAAAAATGATTTTCAAACAAAAAACGAATTTTCAACGAAATAATTCAACTTGCAACCAAATGAACTTCACAAATAAAATGAATTTTTTCTTAAAGTAGTTTAAATTTCAAACAAATAGTTGAATTTTCAGTCTAGAATATTAATTTTCCATCAGAAAAGAAGAATTTTTAACCAAATTGTTAAATTTTTAACTAAAAACGATCAATCTTCAACCAATAATAGAATAGTTGAATTTCCAGTTAAAACAATTAACTTAAAAAAATTAATTTAGAAACCCCAAAAAAAATAGTTTTCAAAAAAGTAGTTACATTTTTAACCAAAGACATTAATTTTTAACTGATAAAATAAATTTTGAAATGAATAGTTCAAATTTGAATCAAGTAGTTGGTTTTTCAATCAAGAGGATTAGCTTTCTACCAAAATAGACGAATTTTCAACAAAATACATGAATTTGCAACCAAATTGTTGAATTTTCAACTAATATCTATACATTTGCAATCAATAATGCAATAGTTAAATTTACAGTTAAAAACATTAATTTTGAAACAAAGAAGAACGAATATTCAAGAAAATATTTAAATCTTCAACCAGTAAAATAAATGATTAACAAAGTAGTACAACTAATAACCAAGTAGTTGAAATTTCACAAAAAAAAAAAGAATTCTGAATGAAAAATTAAATACTTGAATTTTCAACTAAAACTGATCAATTTCCAACTAAGAATAGAATCGTTAAATTCTCAGCCATAAAGATGAATTTAAAAAAAAAACGAATTTTCATCAAAATAGTTCAATCTTGAACAAAAGTTTCAAATAATAATAATATTTTTAACCAGAAGGGATGAATCGTGAACCAAAAATATAATAGTAGACTTTCCAACCAAAAGTAAAGAACTTTAACAAAAAATAGTTCCATCTTCTCATTGGATTATATTATTTTAGTTCGTATTTAGGGGAAAAAACGAAAAAAAGCGAAAGAGGGAAAGTTTCTTAAAAACTGGGGGGGGGGGGAGATTCTTTAAAAATGGGGGAAGAAGTGTGAAGTCTGTATTTAGATGCTTTATCTGTAAAAAAATCACAGTTTTCATTTTTCAACCTTACTAAAAAATTGTTAGCCACATTTATATTCTCCATGTGTGATGTCATATGCTGCCTTAAGGGCATGTGACACTTATCCGATTCCCACTTCACCGAAATTTTTTTTTTTTGATCATGCCAATTCCAGATGAGATGAGATATCAAACTGAAAGTTTGGAAAAATTAAGAAAAGTCACTAAGGAACGTTTATCTACTAATAAATTTGTACATCTACAAGAAAAAAATAATGTTTGGAAATTTTTTTTTGTAGCAGTGAAAATTTATCAGTACGTAAACGTTCCTTAGTTTCTTTTCTATATTTTCCTAAACTTCCAGTTTGATATCTCTTCTCGTGTGGAATTGGTATGATTCACAAAAAAAAGTCGGTAAAGTAGGAATCGGATAAGTGTCACATGCCCTTAAGGGGATTGAAACGACTCGGGTTTTCTCCACATACATAATACGTCTACGAGCATGCATTGTTTGATGTGATACCTGAACCACACAATCTAAAGGCAATTCGACTCGTGGGAGCAAAGCGATTTTCTCGATAAATGTTCTTGTTTTTTTTTGTTATTGAAAATTGAGTGTTCTTTTGCGCCTGTGAAATGCAACACGCCAGCTAACACTGTATGCTGGGCTGTTCGCCGCTCATAGTAATACGTAATATAATAATATAATAATAAAAATAAATAATAATAACATATAATGATAATTTTCAAGTTGGTTTGCTGTTAAGAAAAAAATAACTTCATTACCGGCAAAAGGGAGGATATTATATATATTTTCGAAAAATTATTGTATGTTATTATTATATATTTTTATTATTGTATTATACTATATTATTATATTAAATATTATTATAAGCGACGAAGACGTTGTACTTGCAGATTTTATTCGACTTGAAACTAGATCGGGTGACTGCAGCCCGGCATACAGTGTAAGCTGGCGCGTTGCATTTTTCAGGCGCAAAAGAACGCTTAATTTTCAATTACAAAAAAAACAAGAACATTTTTCGAAAAAATCGCTTTGCTTCCGCGAGTAAAATTGCCTTTAGATTATGTGGTTGAGATATTACATCAAAAAACGCATCCTCGTAGAGGTATTATGTATGTGGCGAGAACCCTAGTCATTTTTAATCCTCTTAAGGTGCTTCCTCAGGCTCGATTTTTAGCCCATGTATTACAAATGACATGTTTCCTCCTACAAGGATGAATTTTTTGATGTAATATTTCAACCACATAATCTCAATGGCATAATACATAACCTATTAGTGCCCTTTTTTCGAAAAATGGTCTTGTTTTTTTTTATTCTTAATTATTCGAAAATTTGCTTCATTTATGCGCCTGGAAACGAGCAATCCGCCACCGGGAAAGTATCCATGCTTAACCGAAAACAGGCGCTCTTGAAACGGGGAGCAGCAGTTTTCAGTTCATCATGGATACTTTCCCGGTGGCGGATTGCTCGTTTCCAGGCGCATAAATGAAGGACATTTTCGATTGATTAAAAAAAAAAGACAATTTTTTGAAAAAAGGGCGCTTATAGGTTGTGTATTATGCCATTGAGATTATGTGGTTAAAATATTACATCAAAAAATTCATCCTTGTAGGAGGAAACATGTCATTTGTAATACATTGGCTAACTCACAAACCCTGTTACGCACGCAACCCCTAAATCACGAATCTTCACTAATGTTACCCCTCCCCCACGTCACAAATCGCCACAAACTATGTTACCCCCCCCACGTAAATCACAACTTGTCACCCCCCCCCACTGCAGTGTGACGTAATTTTTGAAGGGCCTGGTGTATAATAATGTCAATCAGGGTATTGCGATGATAGAAATAGTAAGTGTCTATTTGTTATGTGTCGTGTAGCGGTCAGGCTTCACGCAGCAGCTGGCCCCCATTCAAGAGGTATTTCCTATGTATGTGATTTATGTGTATTGGATTTAGGAGTGTTTTTAATCCGCTTCTGCACTGCACTGCGTTTATTGTCGCACAATTCTTCTGTAAATATGTTAAACTGTTCGTACTGAAATAATTAATATTTAATGGTGAATAGATTAAAATAAATTCACTTCCAATTCCTGGCTGATTTGTAAATTTTATATTGTTGTGGGCATACATTTTTTTATATAATAACGTGACAGACAATGCACACCTTTTTTCTTTATTAGTTATTTAATATTGTGTAACAATATATTTTTTGTCGCAAAAAATAATTATGACGCCATTTTAAACTATTGATCTACAAAGTAGTTGTGGCCGACCACACACCGATTTTACTACTTCTTCTCTATCACTCATTAGGGTGGCCCAAAAAAAACAAAAGTTTCGTATCAAACATTAATTTTCAATTTCAACCCCCCTGAGCCCCTTTCATGGTGCCCCAAAAACTAACCCATGCAAGTGCATTAAGGATTTTGCAGAATATTGCTCGTAATTATTACTTTTTTCAGAAAGCCTCATGAAATGAGGGGAAATGAGGGGTGGGCAAGTGATGGGGATGAGAGGAGGGGAAGTAGGACAAATGAGGGAAGTGGAAATACGATAAAAGCGAGGAGAAATAATAAGCAGGCAAGTAGGGGAAATGAAGGGAAATAAGGGTAGGAAAAGTAGGAGAAGTAAGGGGAAATGATGGAAGGGGAAGTATGGGAAAATTATGGGAGGGGAAAGTTGGGGGAGTGATCTGAAATTAGGGGACCGAAAATATTGAGAGTGAGTGGAGGGAAAGGAAAGATAAATTGTGGGAGGGAAAGAAGGGGAAATTCAGGTAAATAAGTAGAGGGGAATTAGAAGAAATGGTAGAAAATTAGGGGAGGGAAGTAGAGAAAGTGAGGAGAAATGAGGAGTAGTAGTAGGGGAAATGAGGGAAAGGGAAAAAGGAAAAGTGGGGAAAAATTATGTCAGGGGTGGTAGGGGAAATAAGAGAAGGGGAAATAGGGTCTTTGTAGGCTACAAATCTCTTTTTTGTAGGCTACAATACTCTTTTTTGTAGGCTACAAAACTCTTTTTTGTAGGCTACAAAACTCTTTTTTGTAGGCTACAAAACTCTTTTTTGTAGGCTACAAAA
>CAKNYM010050294.1:116011-131139 GCA_932195095.1 Andricus curvator
AAACTCTTTTTTGTAGGCTACAAAACTCTTTTTTGTAGGCTACAAAAAAGGTTCAAAATTCAAGGTTCAAAGTTCAAAGGCTTAGCCTAAATCTATTTCTTCACAAGTTACTTCTTATTGTTCATAAAATGTTTATTTGTTTAAAAATGTATTATTTTATAATATCGCAAATTAATGGTATTTTATTATTACTTTAGCCTAACTTATGAATGGGAATAGTTTCATTTTAGTTCTCTATTTATTTTTTAAATAATTTTTAATTGTTTGAATGCAACTTTTAGGAGAAAAAAAATAAAGAAACGTTCTATTTGCCATTTTTTTAATAAGCTTCTTTACCTTCTTCTAATTTTTAGATTTCTTGGCCTACCGCTGATTGTTAAAACACTTCTAATATTATTTAATAAAATGATATCTTTCAATATTGCAAATTAGTTGTATTTTTTTAAACAACATTCGGTTAAAAAATCCAAGAATTATGAAAAATTAATGTAACTTATTAAGAAAAAAAACGTTTCTCTAGCTTTTTCCTATCAAAAGTTGAATTTAAACAATTAAAAATTGTTCAAACAATAAATTTGAAAAAAATGAAAAAATGCAGTCTTCAAATTCATCAATTGGGCCAAAGCATTAAGAAAATACTATCAGTTCTCGATATTATAAGATAATAAATTGTGTAAACAAGTGAAAATGTTAAAATAAGAAGTAACCTGGAAAAAGTAACATTTTGGCTAAATAAAAATATCCGCTTACAATTAATGAAAAATACATACAATCTTGTAATTTATTCATTTATAAGGATCCATAAAAAAAATAAGAAAAAGTAAAAAATGTTTATTTGTTTGAAAAAAGATCTTTCTCCTTCGATCTGCTGGGAATCGAACCACAGGTCTTCCGATTGCCGGTCGGGTGCTCTTACCACTAGGCTACTAGATAGATCGAAGTCAGATACTTTTTTCAGATATACGCTTTTCATAGCAATTTGTTATGTTTTAATACAAGCTAAATTAGAAGGAATCTGTATTATCATCGGAGTTGGTAACGATCGATCATCTGTAGATATCTTTCACAACTGGGAATCTGGATATCAATAAAATCCATCTGAGGGAACTCCTCAAATAATAGAAATTTTTAACGTCTTTTCAGACTAGATGGACTCTGCATTTTTTAATTAAAATGTTTATTTTCTGAAAAACGATCTTTCTTCTTCGCTCCGTTGGGAATCGAATCACAGGGCTTCCGATTGCCGGTCGGGTGCTCTTACCACTAAGCTACTAGAGATATCGAAGGCAGATACTTATTTCAGATATACGCTTTTCATAGAAAGGTGTTATGTTTTAATGCATGTTAAATTAGAAGGAATCTGTATTATCATCGGAGTTGGTAACGATCGATCATATTTTTTCAGATTATCTTTTTTTTTAAATGTAATGTAAAAATGTGATGTAATGTAATGTAAAAATGCAATGTTCTTTCGAGTCATCTTTTTTAAGAAAATAAACAATTTAATTTAAATATTCAAAATCCATATAATCTGAAAAGACGTTCAGAATTTCTGTTATTTGAAGAGTTACCTTAGATCGATATTGTTGATTTCCGGCAATCGGAAGACCTGTGGTTCGATTCCCAGCGGAGCGAAGAAGAAAGATCTTTTTTCAGAAAATAAACATTTTAATTTAAAAATTCAAAATCCAACTAGTCTGAAAAGATGTTAAGAATTTCTGTTATTTGAGGAGTTACCTCAGATCGATATCGATAGTAATAATTAAGGAAATTATCAGCAAAATTCAGATTGTACTTGCATGAGGTAGTTTTTGGGGTTCAATTGGGGTTTCAATTTGGGCCAGCCTATTATTCATGTCTTCCATTCATGGATTCTATTATTATTATTATACCATTAAGCCATTTCCCTTCTATATTATATATTATAATATAGGCTTATTATTATATTATAAAAATTCTTTAAAAATTCTTTTTAAAAAATTCCCAGCATTATAATATAGGCTATATTATAGCATAATATATTTTTTATCCAAATTGTAGTAAAATTTTCAGAATATATGAGTTGATTTTTTAGCATGTCAAAACTATTAAGGTAGCTGTGCTAAAAATCAGATCTCTACAAAAAAATATTTTTCCAATGCTATATTAAGAACTAAACAAATATTACTGATGACGTCATTTTAAATAAAAAACATTATTTTAATGAACAAGTTTTAAAACTTACAAAAAACATTTATTTCAACAAATTTTTTGCAATTCAATGTTTTCCTAGGGTTACTTCTTGCCAATTCTTGAAAAATGTTTGAATTTTAATAAATACTCTCTTATCTGTACGGAAAAAACATTCTCTACAACTACTGTTTACAAATTTAAAAGTAAATTTTTCTGTTGCATGATTATATTTTAAAATTGCTTACTTATTTTCAAAATTGGAAACAGGAGAGTTGTATGGAATGTTTTTCCTATAAAAATAAGCCACTATTTACTAATATTCAATCTTTTTTTTTACATAGTAAGAAGCCTTGTTAAGAAAAAATTCAATCACAAAAACTTTTATTTTATTAAAAACTTATTTATGAAACATGACTAATAATATTATTTAAGTTCCTAAAATAACCAAAAGTTTTTTTCAAAGATCTGATTTTTGGCACAACTACTTTAAAAAAAAGTATTTTAGAAACTGCCATTTTTATGCTTCCACAGGATCTGCACTTTTTTAGAATATTAGGTAATTAAAATTGACAAAAAGGCCCTTGGCTCTGCATCTTCACTTAGGTTTACTATAACAATATGCTTCGCTTTTTCCAGTATTTTTTGCAATTCTTTTTAGTGGCGATTGGGAATAATTTGAGTTAATTACTGCAAGGCGTAAAAAGACTTTATTAATCAACTTAATTAAAATCGTATCAAGTTTATTTAATACAACAAAACTAATTACTTATAACTAGATTTTATATTTTCCGAAATTAATTTCCTGGTGGAAGAATTTTTACAAAAAAGTACAGAAAACTACAAATATTTTTACAGAAATCTATAAATAAATACAATAAATCACAACCAAAATTACAGGAAAGTACAACTTTGTTCTATTATTGAGAAGAATTTTGTATTTTTTTGTATTTTTATGTATATTGTTGTATTTTATTGTAATTTTAATTTTCTATAAGGATTTACAAAAAATTACAAATACATGAATCTACAGGTATTTACATGTTTTGCAGCGAAAAGGTTCTTCTTTTTCGATCTAGGATGACAAATATTTAGAATATTGCAATGAGATAATTTTAAATTAAGATGCGATCATGTATACATGATCGCATTTTAACTTAGAATTATCTATTTAGAATTAACTATTAATTATTACTAAGAATTATTATTTACATGTTTTGCAGCCAAAAAGTTGTTCTTTTTCGACCTAGGATGACAAATATTTAGAATATTGGAATGAGATAATTTTAAATTAAGATGCGATCTGAATATTAAAATTAAAGTTAAAAAAAAAATGTTACTTCAAACACTCAATAATTTAAGAGTATAAAATGGAAGCTTTTGATACTTTTATTTGAAATCTTTTTAATTTAAATTGTTTAAACTGCAAAAATTCAACTTTTATACTTTTAATTTATAAATTTTCAAAATTATATCAATTTAAGCAATTTTAAGCTAGAAAAATTAATTTATACATTAAAATTTGTTTTGAAGTCTTTTCAAATATTCTCTTAAAAATTTGATTTAAAAAAATAATTCAAAAAATCTCCAGGAATCTAATAATAATATTATTATCTTGAAATTCGAATTTTTTCTACAATTTTTTTTAAATTGTGCAAAAGTAAAAAAATCTATCTTAAAATCATCCAGATTCTTTTTTGACAATTTTGGAAATCTTATTGAATATTCTTTTTAAATTAATTTTTCAAACAAAAAAATTGTTCAATAAATTTAAGTGAAATAATTGAATTTTGATGCATAAATAACAATTGGACAATTATCAATTTGGAAAAACATGAGTATCAATCAAAAAATTTTGTTTTACATCTTTTTAAATATTCTCTTAAAATTAATTTTACAAAATAAAAAATCATCTTAAATTTTCCCAGCAAACATAAGAATGTTTTTATTTTCTTAAAACCTTTAAAGATCCTTGAAAAGTTTCAAAATTTTATTTCGAAACCTTCAGAAATCTAAATTTAGTTTTTTATTTTCCAAAATATTTTCCTGTTTTACATTAAATTTGGATTTTCTCAAAGCTTGTAAATGTCTCTTAGACTAACTCAAATTTTTTCTAAATTGATAATTGTTCAATTGTTATTTATGCATCAAAATTAATTAATTTCACTTAGATTTATTAAAAATTTGTTAAATAGAACAATTAAAATTGCAACGTCCAAAACCTAAATTCAACACTCTGAAACATGAAGTATTCGAGGCTTTCCATTTAAAAAATTCAGTATTCAATATTTGATTTATAATTGCTCAAAAAAAAAAAAAAAAAAAAAATGAAATGAAAATAAAAACAAGAATCCAACGACCAAATTTGGACAACCACCATACAATGCTCCCCATTGTAATTAAAAAAAAAAAAAAATTTCTGCAAGAAAAAAATTCTTTTTTCTTTGGATGAAAATAAAAAAGAAGAAAGAAAAATGAGAAGGCAACCAACCAAATCCCCTTCCTTCTCGTTTTTTATTTCTTTCGTCTTTTTCATTTTCATTATTATCAAATCACAATGAAAAAAAAACATTCGTAATATTTAGAAATAAATCAATATTATTATTTATTATATTAATATTATTATGAATAAAAAATATTATATTCACTATAATAAATAAATATTATGAATTTTTTTATTGTGATTGGATAATAATAAAAATAAAAAAGGCGAAAGAAATAAAAAAAGGGAAGAAAAGGGATTTGTTTGGTTGCCTTCTCATTTTTCTTTCCTCCTTTTTATTTTTGTCCAAAGAAAGAAGAATTTTTTTTTTTTAATTTTTTTTTTCAATTACAATGGGAGCATTTTATGGTGGTTGTCCGGTCGCTGGATTCTTGTTTTTATTTTCAGGAATTCTATACATTATAATTGCTCATTTCAAATAAAAGAGTAAGATATTACTGAATATTCAAAAAAATGTCATCTTTAATTTAAAGATTTCAAATTAAATGGTTAAAATGTAATATTTTAGATTGAAAAAATATTTGAATAGGATTTGAAATTGAATGAAAGCCTTTAATTATGAATCTATTAATTTGGAATTATTTAAAAATTGTGAATAGTTTATGAAATTTCAATCGAACATTTACATTTGTTTAACTACTGAGGCTTTCAAATTGAAAAATTTATATTTTTAACGTTAAAATATGTAACTTGCTTAATTTTTAGCAGATTCAGAATCGTCCTGTAAAATCAATTATTGTTTAATTTTCAATAAGGAACTACAGTTCAATGTGATTTATTATTATAGCAAAAATTCTTGGTAAAAGTTTATTATTTTTTTAATTGCAGTTTCTTGTAGAGACTCATATGTTACAAATTTTACAAAAATTGACAGTAAAGTACAAGTCGAAACGTTGATGCGGATTCTAGAAGTATTGTTTGTAAAAATTTAGATTTTTTTGTAATTTTCTACAATAATTTACGTAAAGTTAAAAGCGTTTTTATGACGTCAAACACCCGAATTGAAAAAATGTGAAATGCTGTAGTTGTTTGTAATACCTTGTAGATTTTGACAACAGAGTAAAAAAAATATATTAATGAAAAGTTATAAAATATTTTGAATATACAAGTAAATACAAGAGAAAAATAGCTATTTGTATTTAACTGTATTTTACTGTTAAATTTTGTTCATTTTTTTATAAAAAAGTACAAATTTTAACAAAAAATTACAGTAGTAGAAATATTGTACTTTCTTGTAAAAATTTTTTCCACCAGGTTTATTTACAATTTAAATAAATTCAACAAAATTTCTTCTTTATTGTTTGAGATTCAATGAAAGAACTTAAGGAGACTAATAAGAGGGATAAAAAAGGTTTGATCATCCTTGTCCTCCTTGAAAATTATCCTCATGACCTACTCGTACTACTTCATAGACATCGTAAATAATATAAATTATTAATTTTAATTGATTCAGTCTAAAATTTTATACTCATTCACAGCCACAATCAAATCAGCATCATACTCTGATCATCGAGGAATTCGAACCAGATGTTTTTCGTCAACTGATTGAATATATCCACACTGGATGCGTTACACTTCAGCCTAGAACTTTACTTGGTAAGGATTCAAATTGTTTTAAATTATATTTTTTTTGTAATTTTCTACAATAATTTACATGTTAAAAGTTTTGTTATGACGTCAAACACCCAAATTAAAAAAATCAAATAATTCTAACTCAAATAATTCAAATTGGCTAATCCAAAAAAAGGCTTTTCTTGGAAAGTAAAAGCGGTTTTCGATTTTTTGAAAATATAAATCAAATAGTGAAATTTGAACCCTAATAAAATTTGTTTGGATGATTCTAAGTGCTGCTTCAAAAATGTTTAAGTTAAATTATTCCAAACATCATTTAGGATTTTTGCCTTATAGCTCTAATAGATTCCCTAAATAATGGTCCCAATATATTTTCGTTAATTTGATCCCCAGTGAAAATAATTTTTACAAGAATGTACAACTTTTCTACAACTGTAATTTTTTGTTTAAACATGTACTTTTTTGTAAAAAATGTACAAAATGCAACCAAAAAATACAGTTAAATACAAATACCTAATTTTTTCTTGTATTTTCTTGTAGAAAAGTAAACAAATTAACAATAAAGTACAAGTTTCTACAATTCAAAAATTTGTATAATTTTTTATTAATATTTTTTTTACTTTGTTGTAAAAATCTAGAAGGTATTATAGAAAACTACAGAATTTCAAAGTTTTTTAATTTGGGTGTTTGACGTTATAAAAACGCTTTTAATTTTATTTAAATTATTGTAAAAAATTACAAATCTTCACAAAAAAAATACAAGATTTCACAAAGGTTGAAATATTGCGAAAGTGTACTTAAAATTATGTTTTATATTTTTACCAAGAACTTTTGCTATTATAATCAATCACACTGAACTGTAGTTCGATTATTGAAAATTGTACAATAATTGACTTTACAGGACGATTCAATTTTTCAATTTGAAAGCCTCAGTAGTTTTTAATCCATTTAATTTGAAATTTTTTAATTAAGTGAGACATTTTTTTTTAATTTTTAGCAATATTTTACTTTTTATTTAAAATGAGCAATTATAAATAAAATATTAAAAACTAAACAATTTTAAACTGATTTATTTGAAATAAAAAGCCTTGAATCGTTAATATTTCATAGTATTAAATTAAAACATTTTGTAAGTTACAATTTTAATTGTTCTATTCAAAAGATTTTTAATATGTAAGTGAAATTATTGAATTTTGATGCATAAATAACAATTGAACTATTATCAATTTGGAAAAAATTACAGCTAATTTAAGAGATATTTACCAGTTTTGAGCTCGGTTTTGAAAAGGTCCAAACTTAATTTAAAAATGAAAAAGATTTCGAAAAATTAGCTTTATATTGATCTTTAAAGGATCTGAGAAAATAATAAAATTTCCTAACTTTGCTGGGAGAATTTAAAATGATTTTCCATTTCGAAAAATTAATTTTAAGAGAATATTCAAAAAGATTTGAGAAAATTCTTTAATAATAAATAATAATTGAACAATATTATTGATCTGGGAAATAATCGAGGAAAAATAATTTGAAACGTGAAAAGATTTCAAAACATTCAAAACACAATGTAGATTTTTGAAGATGTCGAACACAAAATTGATAAGCTTTTTAAGCATTTTGAAAGATTTTAAATGAGTACAAAATTTGTATCAACATTTCTAGAGAAACGAACAATAATTTTTTCTTGGAACAATTAATTTTAAAAGAATATTTCATAAGATTTCCAAAGTTTAAAAAAAAGAATCTGGATGATTTTAAGGTAATTTTTTTACTTTTGCAAGATTTTCCAAAAATTTTTTGGGGAAGTTCGAGTTCCAAGATAATAAAATTATCATCAAATTCCTGGAAAATTGTAGAATTATTTTGTTAAACATATTTTAAGGCAAATATTCAAAAAGATTTCAAAACAAATTTTAATGTATAAATTAATGTTTCTAGCTTAAAATTGCTTAAAATGACGTACAATGCGTAAAAGTTAAAAATTGAATTTTTGCAGATTAAAGACTTTTAATAAAAAAATTTTCAATTGAAAAGTTTTTCAAGCTTTTTCGTACGCGAAAGTTACTGAGAATTTGAATTAACATTTTTTCAAGCTTTTATTTGAAAAGTTAAAAATTTAAAAGTATTCGACTTTGAGTGTTTTAATTTGCGGTTCAGTTTTTATAACTTCAAATGAAAAAAATTTTATTTTCAGGAGTTCGAACCTTTTAATTTCAATAACCGTGATCAATTTTTTATCAATTGTTCAATTTTGATTTGCAGTCAAAATTTTTTTTTTTTTTACCTAGTACAAGAAATATTACAAATATTGCAAATGACATATACGGTGTCCAATCGATTGCTATATATTTGAAAAAAACTTGAAACATAAGGTTTTTTTTTAATAACGATTATTCATTCTTGTTGTCTCATTGCAATATTTAAAATATTTTTCATCCTAGGTCGAAAAAGAACAACTTTTTGGCTGCAAAACCTGTAAATTCCTGTAGATTCTTGTATAAAATTAAAACTACAATAAAATACAACAATGTACAAAAAAATACAAAAAATGTACAAAATTTTTGTTGTAATTTATTGTATTTATTTGTAGATTCCTGTAAGTATAGTTGTAGTTTTCTGTACTTTCTGGTAAAAATTTTTTCACCAGGGATGCTACGAATAAAAAATTTGATTCAAAGATAAATATCATTCTCCGACTTCTTTGCAGTTTTTAACTTGAACATTTTTAGGACAGCACTTAGAATCCGAATGAGTTCTTCTAGGGCTCAAACGTCATTATTTGACTCATATTTTAATTACTTTCAATATAGATAAAATAATTTCTGGCATAAATTAATATAAATACACTTTAGCATTTTTTAAATTGAGGAATTCTTTTAAAAAAATTCAGATTTAGGAACTTGTTTGTGCATAAAAAGGTGACTAATTATACCAAATTGATGAATTAACTTTTTTTTTTTATTATAAAAATGAACTTATGATATTTTTCAGGAGTGATGAACGCTGCTGATTACTATGGACTGGATGAACTCAGAAGAGCCTGTGCAGGTTTTGTGCAATGCTGTATTACTGTAGATACTGTATGTGCACTTTTAGCATCAGCTGAACGATATATTCAATACAAATGTACTAAATCACTTGTTCAAAAGGTAATTATTTATTGTAAATAATATTTTTATCTATTTATCACTCATTTTATAAGATGAAAGGCTACTAATTTATATATATAATTATATATATATATATATATATATATATATATATATATATATATTATATGTATATATTTAATATCATGAAATATTTATATATCGTTCATGACGAAATTAATTCCCATATTCTCGATTATTTTTTAATTGACTACTCAATCGGAAATTTTTTTTTCTTTGAATTTGTATGCATATTGCCCCAACATTTTTTTTAATCCACATAAAAAATAAATACTTTAAAGAAATGCTATTCAGAGGATTTGCGAGTCCTATGAACTTTAACACTTATTTCCCATAAAAAAGACGTTTTCGTAAATTTTATTCAGAATCGTAAATCTTAGGTGAGTCGAGTTAGTAAAAAATTTCGAGATCTCGAGTCGAGAATCTCGAAATTTTTTATTCGAGATTCTCGATCTTCATGAAGTTTTGAGTTCACCTGAACATGTTTCAAGAAAATCTCGAATTTTCTCGAAATCTTCTCGAATTCATCACTAAACAGAGCATTACAGAGAATTTAAAGCATTTGTTGTTTAAACAAATATATATCATAATTAATACGTATATTTATACAAAAACATTCTAGAGTGAAATAAACATATACTTTTTCAAATTAGAGATTTGCTACAGGTCAGGTAATTTCAGAAAGTCAGGGAATGTTAGGAAAAACCTGACGTTAGGGAATTTTCAATAAACTAAAGTTGAAGTTAATTTTATTATTATGGTTAAAAATTACAACTATTTGGTTGAAAATTAATCTCTTTTGCTTCAGGAGTCAAACCTAATTGTAGAAAATTCATCTTCTTTGGTTGAATTAAACTATTTTTGGTATAAAATTAAAATCTTTTTTGTGGTTGAAATATAGTATGTCACGTTTTTCGTTTAGAAGTCACCTTTTTTGGTCGAAAATTCAACTACTTAGTTGGAAATTATGTTTTCGAATTGAAAATGAATTTTTTTAACTGAAAATTTAACTCGTACAGGTTTGGTTCAAAATTTATTTTCGTAAGTTGAAGATTCAAATATTTGGTTTAAAATTCTTGTATTTTATTGAAAATTCGAATTTTGTGGGAGGATATTTAATCTTCTTGGTGACACATTCAATTTTTTGTTTGGAAATTCCTTTAAAAATTCAAACATTTTGTTGAAAATTCATGTACTTTATTAAAAATTCATCTATTTTGGTAGAAAATTCATCTTACTGTCTGAAAATTGATATTTTTCGTTGAAAATTAGTTTTTTCTTATTTAGAATTATTTTTTTAACCGGAAATGTGACTGCTCTATTTTTTGTGGAAAATTTATCTTTTTTCATAGAAATTTAATCTTCTTGGTTGAAAATTATACTATTTCATTGAAAATTTACTTTAATTTTATTGAAATTTAATTTTTTTACTGAAAATTTAACTATTCTATTTTGAGTTTAAAATTTATCCGTTTTCGGTGAAAATTTAACTACTTGTTGAAAATCCGTCTTTTTGGTAAAAGAGTACTCTGATTAGTTGAAATTTCTTTTTTTTTTGAAAATTTATTTTACTAACTGAAAATTATCCTACTTTATTTTTGGTAAAAAATGCATCTTTTTAGTTTAGAATTCATGTATTTTGTTAAACATTATTTTTTTTTTAGTTGAAGAATCATCATTTTAAGTTGAAAATTCACTTTACCTCTTCCATTTTTTGTGGAAAATTTACCTTCTTTGATAGAAATGTAATCTTTTTCTTTAAAAAATTATCTCTTTAGTAGAAAATTTAACTATTCCATTTTTTGTTAAGAATTCATTTATTTCATTAAAAAAACTATTTAGTTGAAAATTCGTTTTTTGTTGATAGAAAATTCATCTTTTGAATTGAAAAATCCACTATTTGGACAAAATTTCATATTTTTGGTAGAAAATTCATCTTATTGGTTAAAAATTTGAAAATTTATCTTTTTGGTTGAAAATGAGTTTTTTCTCATTTAGAATTAATTTGTTTAACTGGAAACGTTACTGTTCCATTTTTTGTCGAAAAATTATGTTTTTCATAGAAATTTAATCTTTTTGGTTGAAAATTATACTATTTAGTTGAAACCTTACTTCAATTTTATTGGAAATTATTTTTTTTACTGAAAATTTAACTATTTTATTTTTAGTTGAAAATTTATCTGTTTTCGGTGAAAAAAATATTTGTTGAAAATCCGTCTTTTTTGGTAAAATAGTACTCTCATTAGTTGAATTTTTTTTTTTGGTTGAAAATTTATTTTACTAACTGAAAATTATCCTACTTTATTTTTGGTAAAAAATTCATCCTTTTTTATTTATAATTCATGTATTTGGTTAAAAATTATTTTTTTTTTACATTCTCATCATAATGAGAAGGTATTGATTTTTTTTTAGTTGAAGAATCATCATGTTTAGTTGAAAATTCACTTTAAATATTCCATTTTTTGCGGAAAATTGACCTTTTTTGATAGAAATGTAATCTTTTTTTAAAAAAATTATCTGTTTAGTAGAAAATTTAACTATTCTATTTTTTGTTAAGAATTGATTTATTTCATTAAAAAAAACTATTTGGTTGAAAATTCGTTTTTTTGTTGATAGGAAATTCATCTTTTGGATTGAAAAATCCACTATTTGGACAAAATTTAATATTTTTGGTTGAAAATTCATCATTTTGATTAAAAATGAAATTCTCTGTTTGAAAATTCGCTTCTTTTTAGTTGAAAATTAATTTTTTTAAATGAAGATATAACTATTTCATTTTTACTTGAACATTTATATTTTTATCTAAAAATTAATTAATTTTGCTAAAAACTCGTTTTTTTTTAATTTACTTTTTTCTAACTGCAAATTGAAATATTATAATTTTCGTTTGTAAGTTTATCTTTTTTAGTTTAAAATTGAATTATTTTGTTGAGAATTTATTTTTTTTGGTTGAAAATTGATTGTCTTCACTGAAAATTTAATTCTCCTATTTTGTGTTAAAAAATCTTTTTTTTTTATAAAAAAAAAATAATTTGTTGAAAATTCGTTTTTTTGTTGTTGTTTGAACATTTATTTTTGTGATCTTTTAACTATTCTAATTTTGGTTGAGAATTGATTTTTTTTAGATAGAAATTCATGTACTCATTATGATTTTTTCGTTGGTTTTTGAATATAAATTGTTTCTAAACATAAACTACTGCTTTCTGCTGGTAATTAGATGTTTACATTATTTTTTAAACAATTTTTTTATTGTTTTTAGCTTTTTTCTCGTACAATAGAGTTAGAATGACGTGTTTTTTTTTTTAATTTTTCAACTTACTTTCAATTTTTTTTCAGTTGGAGCGAGGCAATAATCAATTAAATTTATTAGAAATAATTGTTTAAACCATCTTCTATCATTTATAACAATATTCTCTTAGAAAAACTGCTGGAAAGTTGCAGTTTTTTCTAAAATTTTCCACTTTTGGACCACTTTTCAATTAGAGTGAGGTAGTGATTAAAAACTTAAGCAACACAATTGTTTAAACAATTTATTATTATTGTTAATTAATTATAATAATTCATTAATTAATAATATTCTCTTGAAATAATGCTAGGAAGTTAGGGTTTCTTTTGAAATTTTCAACTTTTTGTCCACTTTTTACTTAGAGCAAAGTTAAAATTAATGCAGTTTAACAAACGTCATTTTCTAAACAAATTATTATTATTTATAACTATCTCCTCTTATATTAATGCTACATAGTTTCGGTTTTTTTCTGAAATAATAATAGTAATAATAGTAATAATTAATGCAAGGTAATAAACCTAATTATTTAAATAATTTATTATTGTTCATAACTATCTTCTCTTAGATAATTGCTGGAAAATTGCAGATTTTTTTGAAGCTTTCAACTTTTCTTTCGCTTTTTAATTATAAACAATTAATGAATAAACATTAGAGAGAATAATTTTTAAACAATCTTTTTTAATGTAAATTATTTTCTTATGTTTAGAGTAGTTACTAAGAGCCTTTTTATTTGAAATAATATTAATATTGATATTGATTATTTGTTCATAAAAAAAGTCAAAGAAAAACTGAAAATATCTAGCATTACTATAGAAGAAGATAGTTAATAACAATAATAATTTGTTTATACAATTATGTTTCCTTAGTTGCATTAATGATTACCTTACTTTGAGTGAAA
Organism: Andricus curvator; assembly: GCA_932195095.1. Classification (NCBI taxonomy): domain Eukaryota; kingdom Metazoa; phylum Arthropoda; class Insecta; order Hymenoptera; family Cynipidae; genus Andricus; species Andricus curvator. Next base: position 129,604 of record CAKNYM010050294.1, read on the forward strand.
AGTGAAAAAGGTTAAAATTTCAGAAAACACCGTAACTTTCTAGCATTATTCAAAGAAAATATTATTCAGAAATTAATTATTTGTTTCAACAATTATGTTGGATAACATGAATCAATTATTACCTCTCTCTTATTGAAAAGTGGACAAAAAGTGGAAAATTGTAGAAAAAACTGCAACTTTCTAGAATTATTCTAAGAGAATAATGCTATAAATAATAATAAATTGTTTGAACAATTATTTTTGTTAAATTTGATTTATTATTGCCTCGCTCTAACTGAAAAGTTTAAAACAAGTTGAAAAATTTGGAAAAAACTGCGACTTTCTGACTTATTCTAAGAGAAAATTGCTAAAAACAATAATATCTTGTTTAAACAATTTATTTAAAGATTTTATTATCAGAAGAAAGTAGTATTTCATGTATTGCAAACAATTTGTATTAAAAAACCTGAAAAAAATTATAATTAGCGTCAAAAACTCGCAAAACCTAATTTTTCAATTATGGGCTTTTTTGGAACCATACGAAACAGACTTATGGGGGTGATATTTGAAAAGTAATTGCTGGTTCGTATTATCGTAACTCGATTCACCTGACATTGACGATTCTAAATAAAATTTACAAAAACGTATTTTTTTTTCTTATGGAAATTTTTTTGAAAGACTGAAATATTCTGAAAGCTCATCAAATGTCTTTTGAAAATTCTAATCCGTCATGATTAATTGCAAATTTTTGAAAGCACATGGTATCCTATAAATTTTGGTTTATTACCTTGATATCATTATCATTTTAAATGCTTCATAATTTATTAAACCTTTTGAAATTACTTGAAGTCATTACAGTCTCATTGAAATCTTTTAAACTATTTTGCAATCCCTAGAAATTCCTTAAATTGTTTAGATACCACTTGGAAACTTTAGAAATTTTGCAATATCTCGTGAAATATTTTGAAAACCATTGAAAATTTTGAGAAAATTGTAAAAATCTCTCTGAATATCTTGAAGGTTTCTGAAATTAGCTGAAATCCTTAAAAAATCAGGTAAAGTCCCTTAAAATCTCCAGAAATAACTTAAAATCTCTTTAAATCCCTTGAAATACTTTCAAATACTTCGATAATCCTTCAAATATTTAAATCTCTATAAATCTCTTGAAATATCTTGAAATTTTTTTAAACTACTTGAAACATTTACAAGCTTTGTAACATCCCTTGAAATATTTTGAATCCCATTAAAAACTTGGACAAAATTGTTGAATTTTTTTGAACCCCTTGAAGTATCCTAAAATTAGTTGAAATCCATAAAAATCCTGTTGAATCCGTAAAACTCGTTCCATAGGCCATACAATCTCAAAAGATTTTTGAAAAGAACTTGCAAATTTTTTAAATCACTTGAAATCATTAGAAAATCCGTAACATCCATGAAAATCGTTTGAAATATTTTTGAATCCCTTCTAATTTTTTGTGGTGTTTTTTATTGGTTTTTATGTATTTCTAGGGATTGCAAAATAGTTTTTTTTTTTTTTTTTTTTTTTTTTTTTTTTTT
>CAKNYM010050295.1:0-13026 GCA_932195095.1 Andricus curvator
GATCATACAATTTTCACTGAAAAGCCATTATCGAACAAACCACTATTATTTTAATATATACTTTAATTCAACTGTCTTTCAGTGGTGTCAATTGAGCAAGCTCTTCCAATAAACCGAACACACATTGAATAATTATGCATTATTATATATCCTCAGATTATTATTATTATTATTATGAAACTACATGTAGAATGTTTTTGAAACTTTTTCTAGAAAAGCTGCTTAGACAAATTTGGCACTTACAATTGCGCAATATTATTTTGTGACCATCTGTGGAATGGTCTTGATGTCGGTAAAGTAGAGATGCACCTTCCTTTTGGAAAAGTGACTCAGTAACCCTCTTGTATTAGTGGTCCAATATCTTGCATCTAAATACATAGATTTGGCTCAGTAGCCCTCTCGTGAAAAAGTGGTTCTGTCTCCCTGGTTCAGTACCTCTCTTGTATCAATGTTGGTAAGGTAGGAATTCAGGATGATGTTATCAAAATATTTCAGAAACTTAGCACGGACATGAACCACTTTAACTGTAAAATGTTCTCTAATAATATATCTTAAAGTTCTAGAAGTTTTTCTATACTGCAGAATGGTTTTCACGAATTATTTGCACACTAAATAAAGACAGGAATTTTTAATTGAATATGTTATCTATAAGGAAGCAATAAATCATCCTTGTTTTTCTTGCAATAACTGTATGACGCTGTATAAATTGTCAGGACAATGCAAAATATAACCTTAAAAGTATTTACGCGACATTCTTTAGATAAGAAATAACCTTGAAGCTGTATGAATTCAGAATTGCGCAATATTATTCTTTGATGTCATCAGGACCCTCTTAGAATATATATCCAGAGTCCGTCTTGTAAAAGTGGATCAAAAGTGAGATCCAAAGTCCGTCTTTTAATGCGTATCCAGACCCCATCTTACTTTTTGCTTCAGAACCCAGCTTTACCCATCTGATGGATGATTGAAAATTTCGAAATATTTGATTATATTTATTTTGTATTTAGCTTGTTTTTTATACATTTATTTTTAATTTTCAACGTGTAATAGGCAAAACTGGCCTTTCCAAATAAGTGAGTAAGCCTGGAATAAAATGCATTCTGTATTATCTCTCTTTCGAGCCTCGAAATTGTTTGCAGTATCTTATTTCATGTAACACGTCGAGAGGTTGACGGACCTAGCATATGACAAAAGAATGATTATTTATCAAACGTTGTGGGTTGACTATGGAATCAAACTTTTATGAGCAGTAAAAACAAGTGATCTCTAGAGAACGAAAACAGGGACTAATGAAATTTATGCAGACACGGTCAGTGCATCAAATGTTTTCTAAAATCAAAACGTTTAAACACATCTGAACATTATCTCGAGTCCTCGCTCGCTACTCGATACTAGAATAAAGCAATAAGAATCCCGAGCATATGACCTTACTCGAAGAAATGCTTTATTCCTTTAGATACTCTTTTACCTATATTATTCGATTGGCTTGAAATATTTTTTAATTTTAATTTTTTTATCTTCCTCTTTATCCTTGAGTTCTAGAAGATTCTACATTATAATCAACACGTTGGGATATAATTTTTTCAACACAAAATGTAATGTGTCATTGAAAATAACCTTGAACTTGTTTACGAAAAATGGCGCAGTATAGTTTGATGATGTCATCAGGAATATTCTAGAAACTAAGCACATAGCTCTTTTTATAGACGCTTACCCCCTCTACCATTTTTCTGGAGACTTTTGCACAATGTTGCCAGATATTGCATCATATGATGCAACAAAGTTCTGGAAGATTCTACATTATAATCGACACGTTTGGAATATAATTTTTTGCAACGCAAAATGTAATGTGTCATTAGAATAACCTTGAACTTGTTTACGAAAATTCTTTCCAGAAATTTCGCAGTATAAGTTGATGATGTTATTAAGAATATTCTAGAAATGAATTACCGCTGAATTAAATCATTTAGCTGGAAAGCAATAAATCATCCTTGAATTCTATAAACTATATTATACAGTAGCTTTAGTGGATGATTGCAAAAATTTCCAAATATTCTATTGTATTAATTTAGCTTATTTTTTCATATTTTTTATTTTAAATCTTTAACGTGTAATAGGCAAAACTGGCCTTTCGAAATAAGAGATGAAAAACGAGCATACATCTGTGAATAAAAAAGGCATGTGACCTCATATCAAGTGTCGTTAAGGAGCGATAAGTGTCGGACAGTGCACTCTTAATATATATAAGTTAAAGCACGTGTCAAAAAGCTTGGAATAAAATGCACGCTGTATTATCTCTTTCTTGAGTCTCGAAATTGTTTGCAGTATCTTATTTCATGTAACACATCGAGACGTTGACGGGGCCTAGCATATGCCAAAAGAATGATTATCAAACGTTGTGGTTCGACTAAGAAAGCGAACTTTTTGCGAGCAGTAAGAAAGAAGTGATCTCTAGAGAACGAAAGCAGAGTCTAATGAAATGTATGCAGCTTGAGACTGTCGATTCATGAATGCTTCTGAAATCAAAACGTCTAAACAAGTCTGGACGTTATCGCTCTAGTCCTCGCTCGCTACTCGATACCAGAATAAAGCGATAAGGATGCCGAACATATGACCTACCATAAGGAATCCTTTAGGCACTTTTTTTTACCTGTATTATATATTATATATATATATATATATATATATATATATATATATTCAATTGGCTTAAAATATTTTTTAATTCTAATTGTTTTCATCTTCCTTGTTATCCTTGAGTTCTAGAACGTTCTACATTATAATCGACACGTTTTGAATATAATCTTTTGCAACGCAAAATGTAATGCGTTATTGAAAATAACCTTGAACTTGTTTACTAAAAAATGATTTTCAGAAATTGCGCAGTATAATTTGATACAGTCATGAAGAATGTTCTCTAATAGTAATATATCTACCTCTTTGGGTTATAGAAGGTTCCAGACTGCAGAAGAATGTTTCTCACAAATTATTTGCACACTAAATAAAGGCAGGAATTTTTCAGTTGAATATGTTATCTATAAGGAAGCAATAAATCAAATTTATAGACAAAACAGGATGTCATGCATAGCCCTCGGTATCAAATTTCATCTATACACCTGCACCTTTTTGCGCATTAAATAAATATGTTATCTCTAAGGAAGCAATAAATCATCCTTGTTTTTCTTGCAATAACTATATTACGCAGTAGAAATTGCCAGGACAATGCAAAATATAACCTTGAAAGTATTTACGCGACATTCTTCAGATAAGAAATAACCTTGAACCTGTTGTTACATGAATTTAGCTGGCACAATTGCGCAATATTACTGTGACGTCGTCATCAAGGAATGTTGAATGTTCTCGATGCCGGTAAAGTAGGTCCAGTACCCCTCTTGTATCAATGTCGGTAAGGTAGGAATGCATGATGACGTCATCAGAATCTTCTAGAAGCTTAGCACGGACATGAACCACTTTCAAGAAAAATTTAGCACGGACACGAACCACTACAGCTAGAATCTTCTCAATGTCGGTAAGGTAGGAATCTTGGATTAGAACCGGCCCTACTCATCTACTGAAATGGATAAGAATATTTAAATGCGGTATGGATTCAAACGGATATAACTTAGAAATAAAGTAGGTATAGAAAGGGATAAGATTTAGAAATATTTGACGGATTAACATAAAAGGAAACGGATAAGTCTTTATGATTACGGCGGATAGAAAAAGATAGGCGCTTGTGAACAACAGGGATAGAAACATATAGGCATTTGTGAACAACATAGATAGAGAATGATAGGCCCATGTGACCACAAGGGATAGAGTCAGTAATAGAGAAAGATAGGCAGTTGTGAACACCAGGGATAGAGTCCGGGATAGAAAAAGATAGGCAGTTGTGACTGCAAGGGATAGAGTCAGGGATACAAAGAGATAGGTCTAAGTAGACACGACGGATAGGGCGTGAAAAGAAAAAGATTGAATTTGAATGCGAAGTGCGCATTTGGGAAGGATCGAATATTTCTATCTTTTCTATCCACACGTTTCCATCTTTTTGAATCTGTAAGAAGAAAAACTCAATCAAAATATCAATAGAGATAAAATAGTCAATAATCTTCTCAGCACGTCGCCACGTGTCCACAGATCGCCAAAACTTGTCAGGATTTTGCACCAGAAAGTTACATAAATAAAGTTAACACCAGATAATTATGTAGTAACAATGCGAATATATATTTTAAAACTGACAGTAAATTGAATAATTCGTCCTACACCAAATTTTCGTCACGCCACACCTTCGCCATGCATGCCCGCCAGCGATCCTCACCAACCTCCCTCCTCGCCCACCTGACTCATTTCCTGTATAGTCACTACTTAAGTCATTGACTCACTTATTTTAAAAAATAATCGTAAAATAAAAGCTAACAGATCCGGCCATCCGACCTTTGATTGTCCTCAATCTAATCTAATGTAAGTAAGCAATATCATTTAAACTTTTTCATTAAAAACTGGTTCATTCAGCTTGAACCTAATGCTGGCGTTTGTCTTTTTATTTAATACTACAGTTCGTAATCTTTTAAATATCTTGGTGGTCGTCTAATTCGTTTTATGGTCTCTCGTCGATTTTCTTGTCGCCCCGTGGATGTCTTCTCTGGATTACTAACTATTTCTTCATCTGCATGATCTGATTCACTTTCCTCTTGCGAATCTTGATTCTCCTCACTCTCATCTTCGTCGTCAGAGTCTCCTTTCCCAGGTAGCCAAGGTTTCATTTGAGATGCATGAGCCGTAGCTGCATAGGTTCTTCCAGCTTGAGTATGCTTGAGTTGTTTAGTTGCCTCTAAACTTGGGTTGAAGCTTCGTTGTGTCTCCAGTACTTTCGGCTGCTCGTTTCACAACGACAACTTCTCCAGGCTGGTATTCTTCATAATCACAACGCTTTTTATCCTCACGTTCTTTCATTTTCAGCTGCTCGGCCTCAATTTTGGATCGAACTTCGTTCTGAATCTGCTCCACTGTCTCGATTTCATCCGTCACGATCTCCGCCCCAAGATTACTGAGTCGTCCTTCATCGTATCGCGGTTGATACCCATGTAACACTTCAAATGGACTGCGCCCAGTGGTCTTTGATCGGGCTAGATTGAGATGACGTTCAACGTCGGACATTCGTTCGTCCCAACGATCTTCTTGTTCTTGGGAAAATGTAGATTGTAACATTGGTACCAGGACTCGGTTGACACGTTCGACCATCCCGTTCGCCTGAGGATGTCTAGGTGAATTTAAGGTGTGTCTCACACCGTACTTGTTGCAGAAGTCCTCGAAAACCTTAGCCGTGAAGGCAGTTCCACGATCTGATATCAATCTTTTCGGAACACCCCATTGCCGGAATATTTGTTCCATAGCCCTTGCTGCTCCTTGCGCCGTCGTATCCTTCGCAGGCTTCAAGATGGTATACCGAGTGAAATTGTCGGTAACTACTAATAAATGGGATCTCCCTCGTCGACTCCTCACGAAGGGGCCCAAATGATCCACATGGACTACTTCAAAGGGCCTATTACCGGGTGGAATTGGGTGCAACTTACCAGGTTTCTTTCCTGCCGGACATTTAGTTAAAACACAATCAGGACACATTGAAATATGTCTACGTACATACCTCTTCATCCTAGAAAACCAATAATACCTTTTGATCTCTGCCACTGTTCTGTCAACGGCGAAATGTCCTCGCAGATCATGGTATCTGACTACAATTGATTTACGCATAGGCTTCGGCACCACAATTCGCCATCGTTCCGTTTTTGTTGTTTCAGGTCCTCCAGTAGGTATCTTCCTTCGTCGAGTTTTGCTTTCCACATCACGCTCTCTTCGGTAGATCAGTTGCTGTTCCATCTTAAATCCGTCGACTCGTTCTTTCTCCTCTTTTGTCCTATCTGCATCCTCCTTCTCCAGTATCCTGGCCAATTGAGTGAGATCCGGATCGGACCTTTGCATCGCTAAACCGTACTCTTCCTCAGTCATCGCGATGAACACCATTCGCTGATCCAAAACTTCTGTCCAGGTGTCAATTGGATCTCCAACCGGGGCTCGACTGAGCGCATCTGCATGCGCCATTTTTGTTCCAGGCCTATGTCTCACAGTGAAAACATACTCCTGAATTAATTCCGACCATCTTGAAATTTGTGGATTCTTCGTGGCGTTGGCATTCATATATACTAATGCCTGACAGTCCGTTACCACTGTGAACTCAATGTCCACCAAAAATGATCGTAAACGGTCAACGGCCCACACTATGGCCATCAATTCCAATTTCGTTGAGTGGTACATCTTCTCGGCGGGTGTGGTTTGTTTGCTCACCGCGTACACAATATGAAACAAATCATCTGCTCCCTTCTGCATTAGAATACCGCTAAGACCACTCGCGCTTGCATCAGTGTGCAACTCAGTAATAGATGTAGGATTGTAAAGTGCCAGCACAGGGTCCTCAAGCAGGTTTCTCTTTAGATCCTCGAATGCTTGCTTTTCCTTTCCCGTCCACTCAAAAGGAACTCCCGCCTGAGTCAAACGTGTTAATGGTTCGCTCTTTACCGCAAATCTAGGAACAAACCGTCGAAAGAATCCAGTGAGTCCAACGAATCTTCGCACATCGTGAACACTTCGTGGTTCTGGAAAATCACGTATCGCGTCTAGCTTTTGCAGACCAGGTCGTATTCCATCTGAAGAAATTCGATATCCGAGATAAAACACCTCCAGTGCGCCGAATAAACATTTATCAGGATTCAACGTGAGTCCCGCCTTCTCCAATGCCTCAAGAACTTTGTGTAGTCGCTCCATCAAGTCTTCGAAATTCCTTGCGGGGATGATAATATCATCTACATACGCCAAGGCCACCTTATTTTTCAGCCCTCCCAAGGCCTTGTTCATTAATCGACCAAATTCGTATGGTGAGTTCATCAAGCCAAACATTCTGTTTAGCTCGCCAGTGTCATCCGGTGTGACAAACGCTGTTTTCTCCCGATCTTCTGGTGCTAGAGGGACTTGAAGATATCCATGTGCAAGATCCAAGGTCGCGTATATCCTGCTCCCAGCTAGGTATCCTAATTGTTCATCCACGTCAGGTAAAGGAAAACTTTGCTTGATGGTTTGAGCATTCAGTGCTCGAAAATCGATCACCATCCGCTTGTCTCCATTCTTTTTCTTTACCAGCATGGCTGGACTAGCATAGGGTGATTTCGTGTCTGACACGATCCCTGCTCTCTTCCACTCTTTGACGATTCTTTGCATCTCCAACCTTTCAGCACCCGAAGCTCGTATCGGTGGTCGTCGGACAGGTTTGACCCCTTCCTTTTCCCATATCTCCATTTGAGTGAGAGTCGTACAGCCAAGTTCCTCCAAATTAATTGAAAATGCTGTTCTGTGCTTGTTCACCAGTTCCACTACTCGTTGTCGCTCAGTTTTCGACAGCTGCGTTCCAAATTTTAGGTGTTCCTCTTTCAGAGGTTCACGTCGAGGTTCCAGAAGTCGAGGTTGTTCAATGCTCTCAATGTCCTTGAGCAACCGATCTCCAGCCTTTACAATTTCCACTTTATCTCCATAATTGGCGACCAATATCTCCATTGGTCCTGATGATGATCTGACATCAACAAAATGAGCTGTCTTTGGAGCTATGCTCTGAGTCACCATGACCACGGCTCCATTTTTCGGCGACTCATTGACTGCTTCAATTGGTCATTCCTTTACCAGACATGGGGCCCTCCAGAACCATATCTGTCCCTCCTCCGAGGTACTTCTTATCCCTGGCTGGTTCAACCACCTTCGACCCACCATGAGAGGCATGGGAACCACTCCATCCGGAACCACCAAGGTTGGAATTGTATCCCCCACCACTCCGTCGATTTGCAGGATAAGATCGAATATCCCAATGATTTTCTGAAGTCCGCCAACTCCCCACAGCATGTCATCATCGTTGCTTGGTTTCCGGATAGAAAAGCCACACTCCTTAATGGTACATACCTTAGCTACTGTATCTCGGATTATACAGTCAGAACTGCCGTTGTCGACATATCCAGTCATCAAATACTTCTGGTTAACGATCACATCTTTTAAAGTAGGCCTAGTGTTTGCCACCTCCGTTGTTCTCGTTTCTTTCTTCTCATCGGTCACCTTTGGATTTTCAGGACACATTTTACTGATATGTCCCGGCTTTTTGCACTTGTAGCACAATAATTTATTTTTTTCAAATGGACAATCTCTTGATAGATGACCTAAGTCACCACAATTGAAACATTTTTCCTCTCCTTTGTTCGTAGACCCTGACTTCTTTACTCAGATTGACCCGATTTTCCGGATTCTCCTCCACGTGGCTTCTCAGGTTTTTCTTCAGGCTTTCCTTTCGGTTGTCTCCTGACAGTATTACTCCCTTCTAAGTCAGTGAGGTCGTCCAAAAATTCGTCCTCTGAAGCGTGTCTACGTGCACTTAACTGTAAATACAAATCCCTAGACCACAGACCGGACAGGATTTGCTTTTTTGTCTCCATAAAATCTAAGTTCAATTTTCGGCATAGATACATTTTGTCTACCACATATGTCATGGTATCTTCATGTAGTTGCTGTTTTCTGTCGGACAGCATCCTCCAAATTTCCGAAGTCGAATGATCACGAATAAAAATTCTTCGGAATCGTCTTTTAAAATCGGCCCACGACTTAATTAGGTGACGTTCGGCCGACCACCACTCACGAGCCGTGTCCGACAGACCTGTAATTGCTGCCTTTAGGATTGTCGGTGATTCCCATTTAAATAATTTGGCCATATCTTCGATGTCCTCAAGCCAAATCTCTGCCGCTCGTGGTTTTCCCTTTCCGTTAAATTCCTTAACCTTGGAAACGGTCGGTTGTATAAAACGATGTCCACCTTCAGACTCCGATTTTGGCGACTCCGCAGTAGCACCCACTAACACCTTTAGTAGTGCAGGATTCTCCAACAGTAACTTCGGACTGTCAATCATTAGTTCAGCCAGAACGTCATTGACCGTTTTCCCCGAACCACCGCATCCTTCAGCTCTGGCTCGGTCGTCCTGGCGGAATTCATTCGCGTGAAATTGACAATCTCCTCTGTCTCCGTTCTCCGAAAAATTGTCACATACGCCGCGTCGACCGCTAGGATCACGTCGATTTTCATTGAACGTCGGATATTCACGACTTCGAAATTCGGAATAATCACGTGTGTTTGCATTCGGATCCATATCGTCATAATAATACATTTGTTTACGCACCGCCTCCATTTCCGCATACACGATCCCAGTTTCCCGATTTTCATTCGGCATCACACCGCCTGTAATTCGGTGATCCTCATGACGCATGCGCGGATACGACGTTGACTGGCCGCGAAAACTGTTCGGAGACTGATATTGATTATGATTTTCACGCCCCTCCACCGCAACATTTTGTTCCGACGCGCGATTAGTTGGATATCGTTGTACATTGTACGATCCTGGTTCGCTAGCCTCTCCGGTTCTTGAACGTGTTTCATAGTATAAATGATTCGCGGTCTGATATTGGCTTCGATCAGCTGGCGATCCACGTTCCACATTATCAAAACCTGCCAGCCAGTTACTACGCTCGCGCTCGAATTGTTCCCAATCACTCGCAGGCACCGACATATATTGCGTTCTGTGTCTATCGTCGTTCAATGAAAAGCTATGATTGCGCGGTTCACGACCTTGATTTGGATCAAACATATTTGCGCCGTGTTGTGACCTGAGTCTTTGACTTCGCGGCGCATTTTCGAATCGATCACTGTTTCGACTGCCCCTTCCCCCGTCACCTCTATTACCAAAATCACCGTCGTCATATTGTCTATCGCTTGAATTTACGGCGCTATCCGCCGAATTTGACGAGGCACTCATATTTACACCTTACGTACCTTGCAATGTCCTGGAATGCGTTATTCCTTTTTAGGTTATTCTCACCGTCATAAAAAATCAAAGCCGCCGCCACTGACTTCACACCTGAACTCTTCCCGGGCCTCCAATTCACCTGAAACTCCAGTTCACCATACACCGTTCACTCTTTTAACAGTTCACACCACAAGTCACGCCCTATTGTAAGTTGGGAAAATATCCCACTTCTGATTGTAAGAAGAAAAACTCAATCAAAATATCAATAGAGATAAAATAGTCAATAATCTTCTCAGCACGTCGCCACGTGTCCACAGATCGCCAAAACTTGTCAGGATTTTGCACCAGAGAGTTACATAAATAAAGTTAACACCAGATAATTATGTAGTAACAATGCGAATATATATTTTAAAACTGACAGTAAATTGAACAATTCGTCCTACACCAAATTTTCGTCACGCCACACCTTCGCCATGCACGCCCGCCAGCGATCCTCACCAACCTCCCTCCTCGCCCACCTGACTCATTTCCTGTATAGTCACTACTTAAGTCATTGACTCACTTATTTTAAAAAATAATCGTAAAATAAAAGCTAACAAATCTTTTTACTTCCGACAGGGTTGAACCGCACTTACCACATGTTTGGTGTTATCATTGTTGCTCCCACGACCAGCTAGGGAAAAGAGTTCGTCCATCTTTGTAGAGCCCCGCATGCAAGGATAAGGCTGCATACTGTGAGAAGTCGCCCAGTATCTCAGATCTCAGAGTCACCGTTTGAGACATCTCACCCAGGTGCCATTCAGCTTACGACGCGGTTGTTACGCCTTCGATTGGGGGTTAATTCCTGCGGGACCAACCCTGCACAATTGTCTGCAACTGCTTGATAATTATTGTAACCGCATATTCAGCAGAAACCCTTGGTACGACAGAGGGAGAAACAACCCTGTAAAAAGGAGAGCATTAAAGTGGATTATATCGCATTGAAAAAATTGTACACTTTAATGCCTATAAATCAACACAAATTCCGTTTTTGTCCGAATGTTGATTTAACGGCATTCGAATGCATTGATTGTATTCGATATATCCGGTCGGAAAAAGCATTAAATGGCATTCGACTTATTTGGTAATTCAACACTCAGAAGAAAAATTATTTGATTCAACAAAAATTTGGTTGGATCAAACAAATAAATACATTGCTATATGGTCAATCAAATTCTTGGTTGATTCAAACAAATTTTTTGGTTAATAAAGTTTGGTTGGCTGCAATAAATATTTTGGTTGATTGTAATAAATATTTTGGTTAATCCAACCAAATATGTTGGTTGATCCAAACAAATATTTTGGTTGTTTCGTTCAATAAAAATGTATCTAGACCTTAACTTTAAAAAAATTGTATTCTAGGACAAAAGCTTTTGATCAAAACTTTTGATAAGCATCACTTGCAGCATTAGAAAATCGAACTTTCACCCAATTTGACAGAAAGGCTTTTTCCATACATTTGTGCGAGGTTCGTTCATCACTTATGAATTTCGAGGTTAGATTGCCTGCACCAGTGTAAACCCTGCGAACTAAAGGCTATACTTACGTTTAAAATGCTCTGCATACTGTTTGAGACCCCAGTTTTTTAAAAACGTTGACATTGTTAGTGTCGTTCGTATCACTAATTTTTTTACTAATTCGCGACACGACGCACAATGAGAAACTGTTCCGACACGCAAACTGGTCACCAACGTGGGCTGACATAATCTGTTTCGGTATGTTTAGTGTAGTTAATGGAAGTATTTGGTAGAATCAACCAAATTATTTCGTTACTTTAATCAAATCATTTTCTAATGAATAATATATTCCGCTCAACACATTCATTTTTTTGAATCAAATAAACATGCTCAACTAAATAATTACTTTGAATTGACCAAATTAACTCGTTGTGTCTCTTAAAAATAACCAAAGGTTTATTTGCGCTGACCAAACTTTTTAGTTTCAGCAAACAAATTGGGGTGAACAAACCGTATTGTTGAATCAACTCAATCATTTCTCTAAGTGAACAGCATTGAACGGCATTAGTTCCATTCTATGCCTTCGATCGCTGAAGGCATTGCATGGCATTAAACGATACGGTCATTCAAGTGCATTTAATGGCATTAAATGAACGGCATCACAAAGAAGCCACTTTAATGCCATAATTTTTGTGTGTGATTCAAAATGATTCGAACAAAAACTGTCTAATGCCATGAAGCGCATTCGGACAAAAACGGAATTTGTTTGGATTTATAGGCATTAAAGTGTACGATTTTTTGAATGCCATAAAATCTACTTCAATGCTCTCCTTTTTACAGGGAAGGATTAAGAGAGAGATTCTTGGCGCTGAAGAGACCTATACATACCTGGGCGTGCCACAGATCCGCATTCAGGACGTGACATCTATAAAGGATACTTTCCGATGCAGATTCAAACGTCTCATTCGACAGATTTGGTCGTCCGAACTGTCGGCGAGGAACAAAGTATTTGCAACGAACATGCTTGCTGTCCCGGTAATACTCTATTTCACGAAAGGCACATGAACAAAAGCTAGCACCTTAAGCAGTCCATATCGCAACTTCACATCTCTCGCCGTCAAGGTGGTCGCGGAATACTGAATTTTGAATGTTTTCACAACAGGGATCATTCTGGGTGCAGCAAATATAATCTCAAATAGACACGAACCTCTTTTGGAAATGGTCAGGAAACACGAAAAACTGAGCAAGGGAGCGTTTATGTACAAAGCAGCGGAGGACCCTGCTAGAAAAACCTGTACGGGATCCCGTAACTGTTCCTGTATGTGTTCCCTTGCCAGAAATAGGAAGATCTTGCAAAGAAACGTTATAGGGTCAGCATAAAAAATGCAGACACGAGCCTGTACAGGAACATGCAGGGAACGAGGGATCGTGTACATACTCATGTTCGGAATAACACGGGATCAATCTAATATCAGCTCGAGTTATCCGGCGGATTCTAACGGAATGGAGCGTATGAACCGTTTCTGTTGGATTTGGAGGCATGTTAACAGCTAATTCAACTAACGTGCTGAGGACACTGCCCCGACCAGCTGAAAAATCCTGTACAGGGACCTCGGAGGATCCTGGACATGTTTCTGCACACGAAACTG
>CAKNYM010050295.1:44149-62842 GCA_932195095.1 Andricus curvator
TTTCCTAAAATTTCAAAAAAGAAAGTAGAAGATTTTAAAGCAAAATTTATCAACTTTGCAAAATTATAAAATTTTACAACAAATTTTAATTATAGTTTGAGAGATATTTAGAAGTTTTTAAAAGATTGAAAAATAATTGAACTTGAAAATATTATAAAATTTTTTAGCAAAATGTACATTTTTTATGCTTTTTTAAAGGATTTTTAAACGTTTGAAGATAACAAGAAATTTTTTTAAGATTCCTAGGAATATTAAAAATAATTTTTCATTAAAAAAAATTCTAAGGGAATATTTAAAAAGATTTCAAAAATTTTCTGTATTCTGTTTTTTTTTTAATTTTATGAAAAATTCCAATTATTTCAAAAGATATTTAGAAGGTTTAGAAGTTTTAAAAATATTAAAAAATAATTTGAAATCTGAAAAATTCAAAGAAATGTAAAACTGAATGTAGACTTTTGAATATTTCAAAACAAAATTTAGAAGCTTTTTAAGAATTTTGACAGATTTCAAGAAAATTATAAAATTTTCTTAAGATTCCTGGGAAAATTTTAAATGACTTTATTTTTAAATATTTATTTTTCAACAAAATTTACCAAATTTTCATTAAAAAAAAAGGTTTTAATTTTACAGAATTAAAAAAAATTGGGAAAATTCGAATCGTTTTATAAAATATTTAGAAGATTTGAAAAAAAAAATGTATTTAAAAATATTTCAAATTTTTTTTAACAAAATGTAGATTTTTGAAAATTTTGGAATAAAATTTTGAAGCTTTTTAAGAATTTTCAGAGGGATGAAGATGATAAAAAAATTTCCAAAGATTCTTAGGAAAATTTTAAATGATTTTTTAATTTGAAAAATGAATTTTAAAGAGAAAACTGAAAAAAATTCCAAAACATTACAAATTTTTTCCTCAAATTTCAAAAATGAATCTAGAAGATTTTAAAGAAAAATTGGTCAATTTTTCAAAATTACAAGATTTTAGAAAAAATTCGAATTATGGTTTGAGAGATATTTAAAAGTTTTTAAAAGATTGAAAAATAATTGAACTTGAAAAGATTAAAAACATTTTTAAACAAAATGTACATTTTTGAAAATATCCAAATTGAATTTTGAAGCTTTTTAAGGACTTAGAAACGTTTTAAAATCACAAGAAAATGTTCTTAAGATTCTAATGAAGAATTTTGTGAAAATTTTAGAAATAATTTGAATAATTAAAAAAAATATTTCGATATTTTGAAAAAATTTCAAAAATAGTTAAGAATTTGAAAATATTTGAAATAAAATACGATTTTTGAAGATTCTGAAGTAAAATTGAAAAATGTTTTTAGGAATTTTGAAAGGTTTTAATTAAGATAATAATTTTTTTTTAATTCCTGGAAAAATTTTTAGTAATTTTTTATTTTGGAAAATTATATTTAAAAGAAAATTTAAACACCATTTTTTTAAGATTTAAGTACAAATTTCAATCATTTTGAAAGATATTTAGAAGGTTGAGAAGGTTTGAAAAGATTAAAAAATAATTAAAAATTTGAAAAGATTTAAAAAAATTAAAAACCGCATATTGATTTTTGAAGATTTCGAAACAAAATTTAGAAGCTTTTTAAGAATTTTGACAGGTTTCAAGAGAATAATAAAATTCTTTTAAAATTCCTGGGAAAATTTTAAATGACTTTATTTTTAAATATTTATTTTTGAACAAAATTTACCAAATTTACATTTAAAAAAATGGTTTTAATTTTACAGAATTAAAAAAAAAATTGCGAAAATTCGAATCGTTTTATAAAATATTTAGAAGATTCGAAGAAAAAATTTATTTTTAAATATTTCAAAATTTTGTTAACAAAATGTAGATTTTTGTAAATTTTGAACTTTTTTAAGAATTTTTAAAAAGATAAAGATGATCAGAAAACTTTCCAAAGATTCTTAGAAAAGTTTCAAATGATTTTTTAATTTGAAAAATGAATTTTAAAGAGAAAACTGAAAAAATTCCAAAATATTAGAAGTGTTTTCCTAAAATTTCAAAAACGAATGTAGAAGATTTTAAAGCAAAATTTGTCAATTTTGCAAAATTACAAAATTTTAGAAAAAATTCGAATTATAGTTTGAGAGATATTTAGAAGTTTTTAAAAGATTGAAAAATAATTGAACTTGAAAAGATTTTTAAAATTTTTTAACAAAATGTAGATTTTTTAAAATTTTGAAATAGAATTTTGAAGCTTTTTAAGGATTTGGAAACGTTTGAAAATCATAAGAAAATGTTCTTGAGATTCTAATGAATATTTAAAATAATTTTTTATTTCGAAAAATTAATTTATTCAAGAGAATATTTAAAAAAGATTTCTATTTCAAAATATTAAAAAATATTTCCAAAATTAAAAAAAAAAGAATCTGGAAGATTTTAAGAAAATTTTTTTTATTTTGCAGGATTTTGTGAAAATTGTATAAATAATTTGAATCATTTAAAAAAATATTTCGACATTTTGAAAAAATTTCAAAAATAGTTATAAATTTGAAATAAAATACGATTTTTGAAGATTTTGAAGTAAAATTGAAAAATGTCTTCAGGAATTTTGAAAAGTTTTAATTAATATAATAATTTTTTTTTAATTCCTGGAAAAATTTTAAATAATTTTTTATTTTGAAAAATTAATTTTAAGAGAAAATTTAAACAGAATTTTTTCAAAACTTTACTACAAATTTCGATCATTTTGAATGATATTTAGAAGGTTTGAAAAAATGAAAAATTTTAAAAGATTTAAAAAAATTAAAAACCGCATATAGATTTTTGAAGATTCCGAAAAAAAATTTAGATGCTTTTTAAGATTCTTGGGAAAATTGACAATGACAATTTCGAAATATTATTTAAAAAAATTTTTTTTTAAATTCTGAAGTTTTTAAAAGATTTCCAAAAATTTCAATAAATAATCTAGAAGACTTTAGGGCAAAAATTTTTTATTTTGGAAAATTACAAAATTTTAAGTCAGTTTAAAAGATATTTAGAAATTTCGAAAAGATTGAAAAATAATTTAAAACTTGAAAAGATTTCATAAATTTTAAAACAAAAAGTATAGATTTTAGAAGCTTTTCAAGAATTTGGGAGGATTTTAAGAGGAAAAAGAATAACAAAATTATTTTTAAAAAAGTTTAAAAAAAATTTTTAATTAAAACAAATTTATTTTATTTAAGAAAATAACAAAATAAACAGAATTTTCTTAGGATTCCTGGGAAAAATTAATTTTCAAATACAATTTTTGAAGATTTTTCCAAATTTAACGAAGAATTTGAGTCAGTTGCAAAGATATTTAGGAATTTCAGACGTTTTGAAGAAAATAAAAATATTTAAAAACTAAAAAATATTTCCGAAAATTTATTAAATATTTTTTTCTCGACATATCTCAGTTATGCGAAATGTTTATTTTTTATTAAAAATTATTTTTCCTCTTTCACAGAAAACTGTCTCTAATTATTTAAAAAAAAATACTTTACATGTGGTTTTCACCCTCCACAAATTTAAAAAGTATAAAAAACAATAAATAAACCTAATTAGAATTTGTTTTGAATCTTACCGCTAAAAAATCGATGCAATCAGCGCCACCAATCGACCATTACTTGAACTATCGAACTCCCATAAGCCATTGCTCTCTTTTCTTCCGCTTGCGGAAATTTCCAGTCGCGGATTCGGAGTTCTCGACAGTTTTTAGTCGATTATTTGTTGTAATCACTTTCCACCGAAATGGTAAGTAAAATATTGTTATTCCGAATATCTAATTTCAGAAATAACTTGCACGAACTTTTTTTCGCATCGATTTTGCTTTAAAATGCGATCCTTATTTTTCGATGCCATGTGTCAAATAATCCGTATTTGTAATCAAAAGTCATTTCAGTTATTAAAAATAGGATAAAAAAACGTGTAAAAAATCGGCAAATTATTTATATGTCTAATTTGTTTGATTTCTGCTATTGAGAAAGGTGAAATGTTGTTAAATAGTGCGACCACGTGTTTTAAGGTTATGTTCCGTAATGACATTTTAGATCTTTCGAATTTTGCTGACTATTGTCAAAGTGGGGCTAAAATTAGTCTACTAATTGTTTATCATGGTCTTAATGGTCGAAAATATAACATATATTATTGTCTCAGTCATTTTTAATTTGGGTTTATTCAATTTTTTGATTGGTCGAAAAACATAACCTACAAAAATGTGTTCATGGTTCCTGCTCGTGAATTTCTTATGTTTCTTTAGATTTATATATTTTTAGATTAAGGACTTTATCTCTGATTAAGGATGTACTAGACACGTGAAAAATTTTTGTAAAGGAACTTATTCATAAAGTAGTTAGAATGGATTTTTCATACCAAACAGACAATTCTTCCTTTTTTGTTTTACGTATATTTGTTGTGTTTCATATCAAAAATTCACTGTTACTATAGTTTTAATTGAACATTAATTATTCCATTTTTTGTGGGAAATATGGATCTTTTTTGGTTGAAAATTCATGTATTTTGTTCAAATGCGTATTTTTTTAGTGTAAAACTAATTTTTTTAGTTAAAAATTCATCTCGGTTGAAAGTTTAACTATTGTGTCGAAAATTCTTCTTTTTTGTTGTTGGAAGATTAGTTTTTTAACTCTGTAGTTAAATATTTCATTTTTAGTAGAAGATTCGTTTTTTTTAATAGAAAATTAATGTTTTTGATTGAAAATTCATTTCTTTATTTATTTTTTTGGTTGTAAACTCTATTATTTTGTTGTTTTTTGTAAATTAATTTATTTACCTAAAAGTTTAAATATTCTACTTTTGGTTGAAAATATTGATCTTTTTTTGTTAAAAATTCAAGTGATTTGTTCAAATGTGTATTTTTTAGTGTAAAACTAATATTTTTAGTTAAAAATTCATCTCGTTTATGGAAATTTAAACTATTGTGTCAAAAATTCTTCTTTTTTCTGTTGGAAGATTAGCTTTGTAACTCAATGCTTACATATTTCATTTTTGGTAGAAAATTCATTTTTTTTATTTATTTCTTTGGTTGTAAAATCTATTATTTTGTTGTCTTTTTTTGTAAATTAATTTATGTACCTAAAAATTTAACTATTCTATTTTTGGTTGAAAATATTGATATTTTTTGGTTAAAAATTTGAGTATTTTGTTCAAATGTGTATTTTTTACTGTAAAAATAATATTTTTAGTTAAAAATTCATCTCGTTGGTTAAAAGTTCAACTATTGTGTCGAAAATTCTTCTTTTTTTGTTGGAAGATTAGCTTTTTAACTCAATAGTTAAATATTTCATTTTTGGTAGAAAATTCGTTTTTTTTAAATAGAAAATTAATGTCTTTGATTGGAAATTCATTTTTTTGTCGTTGTAAATTAATGTTTTTACCTGAAAATTTAACTATTCTACTTTTGGTTGAAAATATTGACCTTTTTGGTTGGAAATTCATGTATTTTGTTGAAATTTGTATTTTTTGGTCGAAAATTTTGATCTTTTTTGTTTTAAAATTTATTGATTGTATTTAAATTCGATTTTTCTTTTGGAAAATTAGTCTTTTTAGTTAAAAATTTATCTCGTTCGTTGAAAGTTGAACTATTTTTTGAAAATTCGTTTTTTTGTTGTTGAAAATTCATTTTTCTTTATCGGAAAAATAAACTTATTCCATTTTTGGTTGAAAAACCTTTTTTTTTTTTTTTAATAGAAAATTAATATTCTTGATTAAACATACAGATTTTCGTTTGAAAATTGAACTAATTGATTGAAAGGTGAAGTACGTTCATGAAAATTAAGATTTTTTTTTAATAGTTCATGTCTTTGGTTGAAAATTATACTATTTTGTTGAACATTTTTTTCTTTATTGTAATCTAATTTGTTTATCTTGAAATTTAACTTTTCCTTTTTTTGGTTGAAAATTCTTGATTTTTTGTTGAAATTCTTCTTTTTTAGTAGAAAATAAATCTTGTTTGCCGAAAATTCAACTATTTTCTGGAAAATTCGTTGTTTATTTTTGAAACTTATTTTTTAAACTGATATTTTAACTGTTTTGTTAAAAATTAGTGTTTTTTTTTGTTAGAAAATTATTCTTCTTGGTTAAAAATTATTTTTTTTTGCTTGAAAGTTCAATTACATACTTGGTTGAAAGTTAAATTTATGTGTTCAAAATTCATTTTTTCGTTGATTAATCTCTATGGATGAAAACTGTATTATTAATATTTTTTGTGAATTGATTAATTTAACTGAAAATTTAACTTTTCCACTTTTGGTTAAAAATTCATGTATTTTGTTGAAATTCGTATTTTACGGTCGAAAATAAATTTTTTTAAATGAAAATTTAAATGTTTTATATTTAACTGTAAATTTAACTATTATATTTGTGGTTGTAAATATTTATCTTATTTGTTTGATATTTTATGTATTTAGGATTTTTTAATGGAAAATTGGTCTTTTTAGTTGAAAATTAATTTTGTAAACTGAAAATTAAAATATTACATTTCTGATTGAAAATACATCTTTTTGGTTGAAAATTCAACTATTTTATTGAAAGGTGAATTACTTTGTTCAAAATTCATTTTTTTGTTAATTATTCATCTCTGGTTGAAAATTATACTATTTTGTTGAAAATTTGTTGTAAATTAATTTGTCTAACTGGAAATGTAACTAATCCTTTTTTTGGTTGAAAATTCATATGTTTTGTTGAAATTGTTCTTTTTTAGTAAAAAAATTAATGCTTTCGCTTTTTTTTTAATTCATCTTTTTTGGGAGAAAATTAATCTTCTTGGTTGCAAATTAATTTTTTTTTGTTAGTGGTTCATCTCTGGTTGAAAATTTGTTGTTTTTTTATTGTTGTAATATAATTTGTTTATCTTGAAATTTAACTTTTATTTTTTTGATTGATAATATTAATCTTTTTTCGTTGAAAATCCATGATTTTTTGATTGAAAATTCTATAACTTGGTTGAAAGTTAAACTTATGTGTTCAACATTAATTTTTTTGTCAATTCATCTCTTTGGATGAAAAATGTATTATTTTGTTGGTAAATTTATTTATTTAACTGATAATTTATCTGTTCCACTTTTGGTTAAAAATTCATGTATTTTGTTGAAATTCGTATTTTACGGTTGAAAATTAATTTTTTTAAGTGAAAATTCAAATATTTCATATTTAACTGAAAATTAAACTTATTACATTTTTGATTGAAAATTAGTTTAAAAAAAAAAAGAAAATGAATGTTCTTGATTTAAAATTGTTGTTTCTTCATTGTTGTAAATTAATTTGTTTAACTGGGAAGGGAACTATTCCTTTTTGGTTAAAAATAATGATCTTTTCTGGTTGAAAATTCATATATTTTGTTGAAAATTTTCTTTTTCAGTAGAAAATTAATTCTTTTGCTTGAAAATTCAGCTATTTTTTGTTGAAAACTCGATTTTTTTTAATTTGTCTTTTTTGGTAGAAAATTAATCTTCTTGGTTGAAAACTAATTTTTTTGGTTGAAAATTTAATTACTTTGTTAAGATCTGAACTATTTTTGAAAAATATGTATAACTGAAAATTCACCTATTTGGTTGAAAGTTGAACTACTTTGTTCAAAATTCATATTTTTGCTTGAACATTCATTATTTTTTAGTTGAAAATCCATTGCCTATTTTGAAAATTTAACTATTTGGTTGAAAATTATCCTTTATTGTTAGAAAATTAATCTTGGTCGAAAATACAACTACTTTGTTAAAAGTTAATTTTTTTTTACTTGAAAATTTAATCACTTGGTTGAAAGTAGAACTACTTTGTTAAGAATTCATTGTTCGGTTAAAGATTTATCATTTTAGTTGAAAATTCATCTCCTTGATTGAAAATTAAACTATTTCGTTGAAACTTCGTTTTCTTTTTTGGCAGAAAATTAATCTTCTTGGTTGAATCATCAATTTTTAATTAAATTCATTTTTTTGATGAGAATTAATTTTTTAAATAAAAAATTTAACTATTCCATTCTTGGGTTGAAAATTCATCTTTTTGCTTGAAATTTCAACTACTTGGTTGAAAGTTGAACTACTTTCTCAAAAATTAATTATTTTTTTTGTTAAGGATTCATCTCTTTGGTTGAAAATTGTACTATTTTATTGAAAATTCGTGTTTTTTGTCGAAAATTAATTTTCCTTTACGTCTATCAGGTGTGTTTGGTATGAAATATCCATTTTTAACATGCAATTAATACGGGCAATTATAAAATGGTAATTTTTGCCATTTAAATAATTTTTAATAATAATTAAATTATAAAAACAATTTTACAAATTTCTTTTTAGTCACTATCAAGGCTTTATTGTTCAAAACATGTACGATTTAATATATTTCTGTTGTGAACTTTACTGAATTTTAAAGATTAAATAAGATACGCTGTAATTATATAATTATATGAAAATTTAGAATTAATTTTTGTTTTTCTTTGCTTTTTTTGTAGAAGGGATTTCAACGATATGTTGAAAGTGGCCGAGTCGCTGTCGTTAGCGATGGCCCTCACCAAGGAAAACTCGTCACAATAGTCGATATTATCGACCAAAATAGGGTAAGCATCTTCAAATTTGATATGCATTAATAAAACTTTAACTTTTTTCTATTTTTTTTTTCTTTATTTATTTTTGTAGAATAATTTGAATGCAAATGTATAAATTAAATTTACTCAGAAAGTTCTTGGAAATTAAAAAAAACCCAAGAATCTAACGATCAAATTTGGACAAGGCCCTAATTATTAAAAAAAATAAAATAAAAACAGGAAAGAAAAATAAGGAAAGTTTCAAATCCCCTCTCTTCCTCTCGCCTATTTTTTTTGTTTTTAAATATAAATCACAATCAAGGAACATGTACCAAAAAATCTACTTAAGATTTCTTTTAGTTCCTTTCTTTTTCTTTTTTTAATTATGATTTATAAAAAAAAAATACAAGAGAAAGAAGGAAAGGGCTTTAGAGGTTTCAAATTTGATCGTTGGATTCTTAATTTTGTTAATTTTCAAGAATTTCGTACTTGAATTTAAATGTTGGACGTTAGAGAGGAATTTAAATTTATTTGTTATTTATAAATTAAATTGGTTTCTTTTGTTATTAAAAAGAGGAAACAAATTGAAGACCTCAAAATTTGTTTCCTTTCGTCTTTCTTCTCTCATTTTTTCATTTGTATTTTTTATATAAATCACAATTAAAAAACATGTACACAAAAATTTATCTTAAGGGTTTTTGTAGATTTTTTGTAAATTTTTGTTGATTGTAATTTATAAAAGGAAGGAAGAGGACTTGGATGCCTTCCTTTTTAATTTTTTTTGTAAATTTCAATTGAGATATTTGAGAGTGTGTTTTCCAAATTTGATCGGATTCTTATTTTTTTTTTAATTTTTAAGAATTTTTTAGTTAATTTTCGGGGTGGCCGCTCGACCGGGAAACAGATAAAAACCGTGAATTTTGTGAGACCGGGAAATGACATTGAATTTATTTTTTACCGGGAATTTTACAAATTTTTTAGAAAAAAAATCTATCCAACTTTGATTTCAGCTATTTTTTAAATAATTAGTTAAATTGTTATCTTTTTCAATTATGATATCATTCAGTTTAGAATGCGTAATTCGAAAATTTTTTACTTTGAAAATTTTCCATTTTAAGTTTTAAGTGTACATTTAATTAAGAGCTTTTTTAAAATGCAGTTTTAAAGACTTAAACAATTAAAAATTAGAAGCGTTTGAAATCGAAGATTTTGGATAAAAAATATTTCTAGTAGATCAACTGTGAATATAAATTTATTAATGATTTTCAAAATTAAACTGTACTTTCAGGATTAAAAAGTGAATAATAATTGATTTTACAAGTCGATTCGGAATCAGTTCACAATTTTAGAATTTCCAGATTTTAACGTTGAAAATTAAACTGTTTCAATTGGAAAGTCTTATTAGTTAAACAAATCTAAACGCCCAATTGAAACATTATAAACTATTTTCAATTATAAAATAACTTCAAAATAATATATTCATAATTAAAGGATTTTATTAAATTTCAAATATTGTTTCAGTCTAAAATGTTCAATTTTTAAACCATTCAATTTGAAATTTTTTAACTAAGACAAAAAATAACACTTAATATTTAGAAATATCTGAATGTTCATTTAAAATCAGTAAATATAAATCAAATATTCAGAACTAAACTTTGAACGTTACATTTTTTATTGTTCTGTTTAAAAAAACTTTATTTGTAAGTCAAATTGTTGAATTTTGACGTATAAATGGCAATTGAACACCTATTATTCATAGAAAAAATTCGAGTAAGTTGAAGAGATTTTTAGAAGTTGTAAAAAGATTCAAAATTATTTAAAAATTTGAAATTATTTTAAATAATTTAAACGAGGTGTCTACGTGTATCAAAAAATCTGGCTATTCGTGCCAAAATTTCGGTGCAAGCCTAATTTAAAACAAAATATAGATTTATGCAGATTTCGATCAAACAATTTATAAACTTTTTAAGAATTGTAAAAGGCTTTAAAAGAATAAAAAACATTTCCTTAAGATTCCTGGGAAAATTGAAAGTGATTTTTTGTTTTAAAGAATTAATTTCAAGATAATATTTAAAAAGATTTAGAAAGATTTACAAAATTGTCAAAAATGAATGTGGAAGATTTTAAGGAATTTTCTTTTCATTTTGCAGGATTTTAAACGATGTTTAGAAGTTCGGAACAAATTTGCAAAAATAATTTAAAATGTGAAAAAATGTAAAACAGCATGTAGATTTTTCAATATTTTGAAATAAAATTTTGAAGCATTCTAAGGCTTTTTGAACTATATAAAATTAAAATAATTTAAGAAGTTTTCGGCTTATAAAAAAAGTGTAACTGTTCAATTTGTAATATTTCTAGCTTGAAATGGCTTAAAATGATACAATTTTGAAAAATTTTCAATTCGATGATTGATTCTTCAATTTAGAGCATTGCAAATGATAACGTGGATTTATATTTTTGTATCTGAATCTGCATCTTTGAAATGTACAATTTATAAAAGTTTAAAATTCTCATTTCGCAGTTTAACTGCATTTAATTCAAAATTGTTCAGTTGAAAAGTGTTAGTAGCTTCCATTTTATACGTGTAAATTGTTGAGCATTTGAATACAAAATTTTTGAATTAAAATACTTTTAAACATCAATTTTAAAAGTTTAAAATTCAAGAGTTTTGACTTGGAATTTAAAAAAAAATCCAAGAATCCAACGATAAAATTTGGACAAGACCCTCTTAAATGTGTCTCCATTCAAATTAAAAAAAAATCGAAAGATAAATAAAGCAACCTCCAAATCCCCTTCGTTCTTTCTCTCGTCTTTTTTTTATATTTATTTTTAATATGAATCACGATAAAAAAACAAGTACAAAAAATCTACCTAAGATTTTTTAGTTTGTTTTGTGTCTTTTAATTGTGATTTATAAAAAAAAGACAAGAGAAAGAAAGAAGGAAAGGGATTAAGAGGTTTCAAATTTGATCTTTGGATTCTTAATTTAATTTTCAAGAATTTCGTACTTAAATTTAAATGTTGGACGTTAGAGATGAATTAAAATTTAATCTGAATTTTATTTCTTATTTATAAATTAAATTGTTTTCTTTTGTTATCAAAAAGAGGGAAGAAGCTGAAGATCTCAAAATCCTCTTCCTTCGTTCTTCCTCATTTATTTATTTTAACTTAAATAACAATCAAAAAACGTGAACAAAAAAAATTTATCTGAGATTTTTGTAAATGTTTTTTGATTGTAATTTATTAAAGGGAGGAAGAGGAACTTGGATGCCTTCTTCAGGGTGGCGACTTGACCGGGAAAGACCGGGAATTTTGTTGACCGGGGATTTAATTCAAAAACCGGGAATTTTTCTTCTGATCGCAGTAAAATTCAAGAAATTCAACTACTTGGTTAAAAGTTTTTTTTTGTTAAAAATGAATTTTTTTGTTTGATGATTCATAATTTTAATTTAAAATTCATCCTTATTTGAAAATGTAACTACTTTGTTGAAAATCAATTTTTTTAACTAAAAATTTAACTATTCCAGTAGAAAATTGAACTATTTTGCTAAAAATCCGTTTTTTTTGTTGGTTAAGAATATGTTTTTTGGATGAAAATTCAACTGTTTGGTGTTGAAAATTGATATGTCTTATTTAAAAATTAAACTATTCGTTTGAAAATATATGTACTTTGTGGTAAATTCGTCTTTTTTGTAAAAAATTAATCTTTATGCTTGAAAATTGATCTTTTTGGTATAAAATTCAACCACTCCAGTTGAAGATTCATCATTTTAGTTTCAACTATTTCGTTAAAAATTCACGTATTTTGTTAAAAAATCGATTTTTTTTGTAGAAAATTATCTTTTTTCTTGAAAATTAATCTCCTTGTTTAAAAATTCGTCTTTTCGGTTAAAAATTCAAGTATTCCAGTTAAATATTTATCATTTTAGTTGAAAATTCATCTTGAAGATTCATAATTTTAATTAAAAATTCATTTCTTTGTTTAAAAAATGAGCTATTCGATTGAAAACTTGTTTTTTCTTTGGATTGAAAGGAATTATTTGCCGAAAATTGAACTATTTTGTTCAAAATTTGTTTATTTTTTGGATGAATTTTCTTTAAACTGAAAATGTAACTATTATTCCAGTTTAATATTCGATAATTTTAGTTAGAAATTCATCTCCTTGGTTAAACATTCATTTTTTGACTAAAAATACAATTATTCATCTCTTTGGTTGAAAAATGATCTTTTTTTGTTGGAAATTCGTCTTTTTTGGTAGAAATTAATCTTCTTGGTTAAAAATTTATATTTTTGGTAAAAAATGCAATTATTCTAGTTCAAGATTCATCATTTTAGTTGAAAAATTATCTTTTTGGTTTAAAATGCAACTATTCCAGTTAAAGATTTACAATTTTAGTGGAAAATTCATCACTTTGTTTGAAAATGTAACTATTTTTTTGAAAGTTAGTTTTTTTTTGTTGGAAAATAATTTTTTTAAGTGTAAATTTAACTTATTCCAATTGAATATTTCATAGTTTTTTTTTAAATTCAATTATTTCAGTTGAAGATTCCATGTTTTATTTGAAAACTCATCTTTACGGTTTAAAACTCAACTATTCTGGTTGATGATTCATCATTTTAGTTGAAAATTGATCAGTTAGGTTGAAAGTTAAACTACTTTGTTGAAAATCCGTTTTTTGTTGTTGAAAATTCAGTTTTTCAACGGAAAGTTTAACTATTCCATTTTTTGTTAAAAATGGATATTTTTTAGTGGAAAATTTACGTATTTGTTTAAAAATTCATTTATTCTGCAATGTTTTGCTCTGTTGTGTTGAAGAATGTTTAGAATGAACGTCATGAATTAAAATAAATGTTTGCGTTTTGCGGCAAATATGAATATGTTACTTTTGGGTTGACCGGGAAAATTGAAAAACTTGACCGGGAATTTGAAATCATCCGCCGAGTGTGTCTTCCAAATTTGATCGTCGGATTCTTTTTTTTTTTTAATTTTCAAGATTTTTTTAGTTAAATTTGAATGTTGGACGTTAAAGGAGAATTAAAATTTTGATTTATTGTGAATTTAATTTCTTAACTAAATGAAATTGTTTTCTTTTGTTGAAGGTTTTGATTGATGGGCCAGCAGCTAATGTCCCCAGAGATCAGATTAGATTAGCGGATCTCCACCTAACGAAATTTCGCCTGCGATTCCCGCGAACGGGATCGACAAAGGTCGTAAGGAAGGCTTGGCAGGATGCCAAGATTGACGAACAGTGGTCTAAGACCATGTGGGCCCGCAAGGCTGAAGCTAAGAAGAAGGTTCGATTATTTCCATCAATTTTATTAACCGTGCATGTGAAATTTTTTTTATTTTTTTCACTTTAATAACTTTTTTTATATTGGAAACTTTAATCTGAATGCAGGGCTCGGATCGTGCGACTTTTTCAACTTTTTTTTTATTGCGATTAATCGGCAATTAGACTTTTAAAGTTGAAATTTAAAACTAGAAAAAATGGTACCATTTTTTAAATTGCAAGCTTTAACTCTTGGATATTTTTAAGAGAAAAATATTTAAAATCGATTCATTTCAAATTCAATGATTAAAAAAGAAATGATTTCATATTTAAATTATACTGTCTCAGATTTAAAGCTTCAATTGTTGAGTAATTTCAGGTTCGAAGTTTTCAAACTGCATTTTCCTGAAGTTCAAATTTAATATAAATTATAAACTTATCTCGTTTGAAAATAATCGAAGAAAGAAATATTTTGAACTCAAGACTTGGAATCCTTCAAGTTAAATTACTATTGTTCAAAAATTGTTTTAAATTTAAAGTTTATTTTGATTGTGCAAAGAATAATTGAAAAGCAATAAGAGTTATTTAAATTATTTTTAAAAATTTGATGCGACCTTTTGTGGAAATTTTTCGAAATTCCATGTGACTTTTTTGGTAATTTTATGCGACTTAATCGACTTTTTTTAATCCTTCTAATCCTACTTGGAAAACCCTTGCATTGTCAGGGAATTTTTATATACCTGGAAATATCAGATTTTTTTTTTAAAGACAGGGGACTTTTTTGAGTATGCTTAATTTTTTTTTTTAATTGCAATATAAAATTGAATAACAATGATTCTTCTTTTGTAAAAGTAGCTTTATATTACTGTAGTTAACTATTTATTTGAAAATCGGGTTTTTATTAATTTGAAATTAATTATTTTAACTGAAAATTTAACTATTCTATTTTTGGTCGACAGTTTATGTAGAAATTAATCTTCTTCGCTGAAAATTCATCTTTTTGGTTGAAAATGTAACTATTCCAGTTAAAGATTCATTATTTTAGTTTCAAATTCATCGGTTTTGTTAAAAATTAATTTTTCGGTTGAAGATTCATCATTTTAAATGAAAACTCATCTTTGGTGGAAAAATGAGTCACTTTGTTGAAAACTCGTGTTTTCTTTGGCTGCAAATTAATTTTTTCTACTGAAAATTTAACTATTCCAGTTGAAACTTAACTATTTTCTTGAATTTTTTTTTTAAATTATTTATATTCTTTTAAACTGAAAATGTAACTATTCCAATTGAATATTCCATCATTTTATTTGGAAATTCATCTCTTTGGTTGAACCTTAATTTCTTTAACTAAAAATTTAACTCTTCAATTTTTGTTAAAAAATAAATAAATTTTTCGTAGAAATTAATCTTCTTGGTAAAAAATCCATCTTTTTTGCTGAAATAAAATCATAATTTTAGTTGAAAATTCATCACTTTGTTAGGAATTGTAACTATTTTTTTGAAAATATATATTTAAAAAAAAATTGTCAACTGAAAATTTAACTATTCAATTTTTGGTTGACAGCTTTATCTTTTTCAGTTGAAAATTCATGTATTTTATTGAAAATTCGTCTTTTTTGGTAGAAATTAATCCTCTTGGTTGAGAAATCATCTTTTAGTTTCAAAATTCAACTACATATTCCAGTCAAAGATTAATCATTTTAGTTGAAAATCAATTTTTGTAACTCAAAATTCATGTATTTTGTTGAAAAATCGTATTTTTTGGTAGAAAATTAATTAATCCTCATATTTGAAAATTCATCTCTGGTTTTAACATTAATTTTTTTAACTAAAAATTTAACTATTTAATTTTTGGTAAAAACATAATCTTTTCTGGTATAAATTAATCTTCTTAGTTAAAAATTCGTCTTTTTTGGTAAAATGAAATCATAATTTTAGTTGCAAATTCATCACTTTTGTTAGAAAGTGTAACTATTTTTTTTGAAAATATATATTTGTTTCTAAAAAAAGGTTCAACTGAAAATTTAAGTTTTCAATTTTTGGTTGACAGCTTTATCTTTTTCAGTTGGAAGTTCAGGTATTTTGTTGAAAATTATCTTTTTTGGTAGAAATTAATCCTCTTGGTTAAAAATTCATCCTTTTTGTTTAAAATTCAACTATTCTAGCTGAAGATTCATCATTTTAGATAAAAATTAATTTATTTTATTTGACAAATCGTATTTTTTGGTAGAAAAGAAATCCTCTTGTTTGAAAATTCATATTTTTGGTTGAAAGTTTAACTTTTTTGTCAAAAATTATTTTTTTTGTTTGTTAAAGATTCATTTATTTCGTTAGAAAATTCAGCACTTCAGTTGAAAATTCATCATTTTGGTTGAATTTATTTTTTAAATTAATTTTTTAACTGAAAAAATAACTATTCCATTTTTGGTTGTAAACTGATCTTTTTTATTTCAAAATTCAACTATTTGGTTCAAAATTGATCTTTTCTAATTAAAAGTTCAACTATTTAGTTTAAAATTCTTGTATTTTGTTGAAAAATCGTCTTTTTGGAAATGTTAGGAATTTGAAGCGGTTTTAATTGAATTTAATATAGTACCCACATTAATTTTACCTAAATGTGCACTGAATTTTAACTATAAGCTGATAAAATAATATAATATAAATTATACCTGGAAAAAACTTGAGATACCTGAAAAAACCTGGAATTGTCAGGGCATTTTTTCCAGGATTTGTGTAGAGACACCCTGAGTCATTCCAAGCCCTGTTAATGTAATTGGTTTCCAATTGATAAAAGGAATTCGAATTTATAAATTTAAATTGAGTGTTTTTAAATCGGAAGCATTCAATATTATCTCTTTTTAAATAATTTCAACCATACAAAAGTTCTAATTTTTCAATTTTTGATTATTAGTCAATTGGTCTCAACATTAGGGCGTAACGTAAAATGCAAATTTCAAAAAATGAAAGACCCTGGGATTCTATTGTTTTACTTTTTACCTAAAAAGCGACTGCGTAAAATTTGGTCTCGATAAAAAAAACTGGGGAATTCTGCAAAACGTGCCCGGAAAACTGCAGAAGAAAAAAAATGTTGTTCTTGATTTACGTCAAAATTATTGGTTATATTATAAAGCAAGTTGATCTCTATGAAATAGATCTTTTTTGTTCTAACAATTTCAAAAAAAAAACTTAAATTTTTGTAATCCCTGGTGGAAACTTTTTTACAAATAAGTACGAAAAACTGGAACTATTTTCACATGAAAAAACTGCAATAAAATACAAAAATATATAAAAAATGTAAAAAAAAAGAGTAAAAAATGCGTTCAAATAATAGCCAAAAGTTCTAATTTCCTGTAATTTTTGTTGTAGTTCAACAATTTTCCACCAGGAATTAAAGACAAAAATTAATTCTGACTTTAAAAAAATTAATTTCCGTGAAATTTTTGAAGGCAAACAAAAACTACCCAATTTTGTATGGATCGAAAATTATTTACATTTTTCATCGGGTCCACTAGTAAGTAAAATGAAAAATGTTTACTAATTTTGAAAAATATATATAAGAAAATGTTCTTTTTCACCCTTTTTTCTATTTTTCTCGCGAAATGTTTTTTCAATTAAAAAAATTAGTGACACCCAAAAGATCTATTTCCTGGAGATCTACAACTTTTATTTGAACGTTTTTTTTAATACAACAAATAATTTTGAAGTAAATCAAGGTAAACGTGTTTTTTCGTATTTTTCCGGGCAATTTTGGCTAAAATTCTTCAGAAAAATGTTTGTTAATAGGGAAAAAATGTTACGCAGTTGGTTTTCAGGTAAAAAAGAGTCTTTCAATTCGTGAAATTTGTATTTTACGCTACGTCCTGATAAAGACTGAATACTAATTTAATTGACTTAGTAGTGATTTATTGATTGTATGTATTTTATTTCTTTAGACTAATTGGAAATATTTTTTTCAGCGTTCCGAACTCAGCGATTTCGATCGTTTCAAATTGAGGAAAGCGAAACAGGTCCGAAATAAGTTGAGGACTGCCGCCTTCTACCGGCTGAAAAGATTAGCGAAGAAGAAGTAAATTGTTTTTTCCCTAATTTTTGAAAATAAAGTCGAGTATTGCTAAAATTTTGTAATTATTTTGTATTCGTACAAATCATACACCTGTTCTTTTAATTAGGTTGCGAACTTATAATTTGATTATTGAGTCGAATTTAAAATAAAGACTTGAAAACTTATTACATTTTTCATTTTAATATAGGTTGCTATTTTTTCTTCAAATTTTCATTTGAAAATAGAAAATAATAAAAATAAAGAGGGTTGGCCGCTGGACGAGGAAACAGAAAAATGTCCGGGATTTTTTTGAGACCGAAAAAAAACCGGGAAATGACAGTGAATTTATCTCGTGGCCGGTAATTTTGCCAATTTTTACTTAAATTTCATATTATTTCAGGGTGGTCGTAGGTCAGGGAATTTTATTGGTCAGGGAGAATGTAAAATTGGTCTGTGAAAAATTAGATAATTTTGAGAAAGAAGTTTTTAAATATGCCTTGTATTTCTATTTCTTTTTTTTCCAGGTGCTTACTCCTGGCGATTACATTTTTAGTTAAAAATTTCATTATTTGGTTGAAAATTAAACTATTTTGTTACAAAGTCATCTTTTGTGGTAGAAAATTAACTTTTTTTATTGAAAATTTAACTTTGCGAAAAGTTGGTCTTTTTCAGTTAAAAGATGAACTAATTTGGACAAAATTCCTTTTTTTCAGCTTCAGATACATAATTTTAGTCGAAAATTCATTCCTGGATGGAAATTATATTATTTTGTTGAAAATTCCTTTTTTTTGTTGTTGAAAATTATTTTTTTTTTTATTAAAAATTTAATTTTGCCGGTTTTTGTTAAAATTTACAATTTTTAGTTGAAAA
>CAKNYM010050295.1:92696-106331 GCA_932195095.1 Andricus curvator
AGAAAATTAATTTTCTTGAAAACTCATTTTTCTCTTGAAAATTCATTCTTTTGTTAAAAATGCAGTTTTTTTATTTGAAGATTCATCTTTGGTTGAAAATGTAACCATTTTGTCTCAAATTTATTTTCTTTTTTCGTTGAAAATTAATTTTTTCAAATGAAAATTTAATTATTCCACTTTTGGATGAAAATTTATCTTTTTGAGTCGAAAATTTAACTATTTCGTAGAAGATTAATTTTTTTGGTAGAAAATTAATTTTCTTGGTTGAAAATTCATTTTTTGTTGTTGAAAATTCCACCATTTGGTTAAAAAATTGTATTTTTTTGTTCAAATACCAACTATTATATTATTTGTTAATAATTCATCTTTTTCTATGAATATTTAACTACTTGATTGAAAGTTGAACTATTTTGTAGAAAATCGTTTTCTTTTGTGATTGGAAATTAATCTTCTTGGTACAAAACTAATCTTCCCGGTTAAAAATTCATCTTTTTGGTTCAAAATTCATTTAATTGATTA
This sequence comes from Andricus curvator, assembly GCA_932195095.1. Lineage (NCBI taxonomy): Eukaryota > Metazoa > Arthropoda > Insecta > Hymenoptera > Cynipidae > Andricus > Andricus curvator. Next base: position 93,216 of record CAKNYM010050295.1, read on the forward strand.
AAAGTTGCAACACTTTATTAAACATTCATTTTTTGTTAGAAGATTCATTATTTTACTTGAAAATTCATCTCATTGGTTAAAAATTAGACTATTTTGTTAAAAACTCATTTTTGTTGTTAAAAATTCACTTTTTTGTCAAAAATTCATTCTTTTGTTTGAAAATTCATTTTTTGTTGTTGCGAATTCCACTATTTGGTTAAAAATTTGTCTTTTTTGGTTCAAATATCAACTATTATATTTTTTGTTGACAATTAATCTTTTTTGGTTGAAAGTTGAACTGCTGTGTTAAAAATGATTTTTTCTTTGTTTAAAAATTCATCATTTTAGTCGAAAATTTTTCTCCTTGATTGAAAATTTAACTATTTTGTTGAAAATCGTTATCTTTTGTGGTTGAAAATTAATCTTCTTGGTAGAAAACTGATTTTCCCGGTTAAAAATTCATCTTTTTGGCTAATTGATTACAAATTGCACTACTTTATTAAAAATTATTATTTTTTTGTTAGAAGATTAATTATTTTAGTTAAAAATGCATCTCTTTGGTAAAAAATTAGACTATTTTGTTAAAAACTCATTTTTTTTATCGAAAATGCACTTTTTTGTCAAAAATTCATTTTTTTCTGTTTGAAAATTCATTTTTTGTTTTTGCGAATTCCACTATTTGGTTAAAAATTTGTCTTTTTTGGTTGATTCAACAGTTTTTATTTAAAATTAAAATATTTTTTGGTTCAAATATCAACTAATATATTTTTTGTTAACATTTAATCTTTTTTGGTTGAAAGTTGAACTGCTGTGTTAAAAATTATTTTTTCTTTGGTTAAAGATTCATCATTTTAGTCGAAAATTTATCTCCTTGATTGAAAATGTAACTATTTTGTTGAAAATCGTTTTCTTTTGTGGTTGAAAATTAATGTTCTTGGTAGAAAATTAATCTTCTTGGTTGAAAATTAATTTTTTGTTGTTGAAAATTCAATGTTATTACTTGAAACGTTAGGAATATAAAGCGTTTTAAATCGAATTTAATATAGTATCCACATTAATTTGATTTAAAACTATTTATTCCCTTATTTTCGTGAAAAATCTCCTTATTATCCCTGTTTCTTGAGCATTTTGGCCTCTTTCTTTTGAAACATTCGAAAATTTAATCATTTTAGACTCTGTGTTAATTATTTAAAATTCAAAAAAATCGAAAAACTCACTTCATCGATAAAGAAGGTGCGAGGGAAACCAGATATTCAGTCAAGCGTTTTCCTTTCACTGCATCCTGCAAATGTTGCTGGAGATTATTACTCCAGACATCAAATTCCAAGATGTAGTTGTATTGTCCTTGCGAATTTAAAAATGATTCTAAAAAGAAATGATTAATTTTTAAAATAAAATCACTTAAAGAACGAGGATTAAAATATGAAAAATATATATCCAAAGTCCTTACTTTCTTCTTCGATAATTTTCAAAACGCTTTCCTTCCCTGCAAAAATAGAAGGCACATATTCCTCTTCTGTAATTTCCTTCTCTTCATCATTATCTTTAACTTTTTCTATCTCAGGATCAGCTTCCCCTTTAATACTTTTTAAAAGTGTCTTCACAGAAGCGAGAATTGCGGCTTTATTATTCAAAGTCTTATTATAAACTGGAAAGGTGTTTATTTTTTTCTTCAAGTCTTTCTTCGTGGCACTTTTCTTCTCGTGAATCGAATTTTGAGAATCGCTTTGTTTCATTTTCGAAGCCTCCTCTTCGCCTTCAGCTTTCGACGATTTTTCGATCTGGTGTTTCTTCTTTTTCGTTCTGACCTTTTTTGAAATTGTTGGCATGACTGCTTCTTGATCAGAAATTTTCCAAATTTTTACGGTAAAATCTGCTGAGCCAGTTATAATAAAATCTGGATCCAAAGGACTCCACATGCAACAGAAAACTGGACCTGAATGTCCTGTGAATGTTCCTAACAATTCCTGAGACTCCACTTTCCATATCTGGAAAGAATTAAATTTTTTTAAGTAATTGCTTTGATGAACACAGGGTATCTAGCGACATAAAAATTTATTTCTAAATGTTTCTAAACATTATTGACAAAAAAGAACATTTACGTTGTACATTACTTTTTCAATAATGGGAAATAATTCTGTTCTTAACATTTTCGCCGGTGGAAAAAATTTGTACAAGAAAGTACAACATTTCTACAACTGTAATTTTTTGTTAAAACGTGTACTTTGTTGTAAAAAATGTATAAAATTTAACATAAAAATATAGTTAAATACAAATAGCTTATTTTTTCTTGTATTTTCTTGCAGATAAGTAAAAAAATTATCAATAAAGTACAAGTTTCTACAATTCAATAATTTGTATAACTTTTTATTAATATTTTTTTTACTTTGTTGTAAAAATCTACAATATATTACAAAAAACTACAGAATTTTACATTTTTTTAAATTTGGATGTTTGACATCATAAAAAAACTTTCAATTTTACGTAAATTATTGTAGAAAATTACAAGTCTTTATCAAAAAATTGAACAATAATTGACCTTACAGGGCGATTCAATTTTTCAATTTGAAAGCCTCAATAGTTAAACAAATGTAAACGTCCGACTGAAACTTTATAAACTATTCTTAATTTAAAAATAATTTGAAAAATTAAACGCTCTTATTCAATTCCAAATCCTATTCAAACATTGTTTCAATCTTAAATATTCCATTTTTAACCCATTTAATTTGAAATTTTTTAATTAAGTAAGACAATTTTTTGAATTTTTAGTAATATTTCATTTTTCACTAAAAATGAGCAATTATAAATCAAATATTAAAAACTAATTAAATAAATGATTGAATTTTGATGCATAAATAACAATTGAACAATTATCAATTTAGAAAAAATTTGAGTTAGTTTAAGAGATATTTACCAGTTTTGAGAAGATCCAAATTTAATTTAAAACTGGAAAAGATTTCGAAAAATAAAAAACTTGCGGAATAAAATTTTAAAGCTTTTTAAGGATCTTTAAATTATTGAAGAAAATAAAAAAAATTTCTTCAGTTTGCTGGGAAAATTTAAAATGATTTTTTGTTTCGAAAAATCAATTTTAAGAGAATATTTGAAAAGATTAAAAAAATTTGGAATAATAAATGATAATTGAGCAGTTAGTAATTTGGAAAATAATCGAGTAAGTTTAAAATATATTTAAAAGTTTTCAAAAGCTTCCAAAATAATTTAAAACGTGAAAAGATTTCAAAACATTTAAAACACAATGTAGATTTTTGAAGATTTCGAAAACAAAGTTATAAGATTTTTAAGAATTAATTATAAAAGAATATTTAATAAGATTTCCTAAATTATCAAAAAAGAATCTGGAAGATTTTAAGGTAATTTTTTACTTTGGCAGATTTTCAAAAAATTGTACGAAAAATTCGATTTAAAAGATAATAAAATTATTATTAGATTCCTGGAAAATTTTTAAAGGATTTTTTTAAAACAAATTTTTACGAGAATATTTAAAAAGATTTCGAAACAAATTTTAATGTATAAATTAATGTTTCTAGCTTAAAATTGCTTAAAATAATATAATTTTGAAAATGTATCAATTTTTTTATCCATATTCTTCAATTCATAGCATTGCATATAATAGCGTGGATATCTATTTTTTTTAAATCTTTTAACTGTACAATGTATGAATGTTAAAATTAAAAATTTTGCAGTTTTACGGCTTTTAATTAAAAAATTTTTAATTGAAAAGTTTTAAAAGCTTTCATTTTATACGCGAAAATGATTGAGTGTTTGAATAAATATTTTTTTAAGCTTTAATTTTAAAAGTTAACAATTCAAAAGTATTCCACTTTGAGTATTTTCGAAAAATAAAAAACTAAATTTAGATTTTTGAAGATTTCGAAATAAAATTTGGCAGCTTTTTATTGATCTTTAAAGGTTTTGAGAAAATTTTCTTAAGTTTACTGGGAAAATTTTAAATGATTTTTTATTTTGAAAAATTAATTTCAAGAGAATATTTAAAAAGATTTTAAAAAATTTTTAATAATAGATAACAATTGAACAATTGGTTTGAAAAATAATCGAGTAAGTTTAAAATATATTTAGAAGTTTTGAAAAGATTCCAAAATAATTTGAAACGTGAAAAGATTTCAAAGCATTTAAAACACAAGGTAGATTTTTGAAGATGTCGAACACAAAATTTATAAGCTTTTTAAGCCTTTTGAAAGGTTTTAAATAAATGAAAAATTAGTATCAAAATTCTTAGAAAAACTAACAATATATATATATTTTTTAAATTAATTTAATAAGAATATTTAATAAGATTTCCTAAATTTTCAAAAAAGTATCTGGATGATTTATTGATTTTAAGGTAATTTTTTTACTTTTGTAAGATTTTCCAAAGTTTTTTGGGAAAGTTCGAGTTCCAAGATAATAAAATTATTATTAGATTCCTGGAAAATTTTTAAAGGATTTTTTTAAAACAAATTTTTAAGAGAATATTTAAAAAGATTTCAAAACACATTTTAATGTTTAAATTAATGTTTCTAGCTTAAAATTGCTTAAAATAATATAATTTTGAAAATTTATCAATTTTTTTATCCATATTCTTCAATTCATAGCATTAAATATAATAGCGTGGATTTCTATTTTTTAAAACCTTTTAACTGTACAATGTATAAAAGGTAAAATTTTACATTTTGCAGTTTTACGGCTTTTAATTACAAAATTTTAATTGAAAAGTTTTAAAAGCTTTCATTTTATACACGAAAATTATTGAGTGTTTGAATAAATATTTTTTTAAGCTTTAATTTTAAAAGTTAAAAATTCAAAAGTATTCCACTTTGAGTATTTTCGAAAAATAAAAAACTAAATTTAGATTTTTGAAGATTTCGAAATAAAATTTGGCAGCTTTTTATTGAACTTTAAAGGTTTTGAGAAAATTTTCTCAAGTTTACTGGGAAAATTTTAAATGATTTTTTATTTTGAAAAATTAATTTTAAGAGAATATTTAAAAAGATTTAAAATAAATTTTGAATAATAAATAACAATTGAAGAATTATTGATTTGGAAAATGATCGAGTAAGTTTAAAATATATTTAGAAGTTTTGAAAAGATTCCAAAATAATTTGAAACTTGAAAAGATTTCAAAGCATTTAAAACACAAGGTAGATTTTTGAAGATGTCGAATACAAAATTTATAAGCTTTGAAGCATTTTGAAAGGTTATAAATAAATAAAAAATTTGTATCGAAATTCCTAGAAAAACTAACAATAATTTTTGTTTTGGAAAAATTAATTTAAAAAGAATATTTAATAAGATTTCCAAAATTAAAAAAAAAAGAATTTTGCAAGATTTTCCAAAAATGTTTGGGAAAGTTTGAGTTCCAAGATAATAAACTAATTATCAGATACCTGGAAAATTTTTAAATTATCATTTTTTTAAAACAAATATTTAAAAAGATTTCAAAACAAATTTGAATGTATACATTAATTTTTCAAGCTGAAAAATGCTTAAAATGGTATAATTTGGAAAATTTATACATTTTTTCATTCATTCTTCAATTCATAGCATTGAAAATGATGTGGATTTCTTTTTTTTTCTTAGTATTTTAACTGTACAATGTATAAAAGTTAAAAATTAAAATTTCGCAGTTTTACGGCTTTTAATTAACAAATTTTCAATCGAAAAGTTTTTAAAGCTTTCATTTTAAACGCGAAAATTATTGAGTGTTTGAATAAATATTTTTTTAAGCTCTAATTTTGAAAGTTGAAAATTCAAAAGTATTCCACTTTGAGTGTTTTAATTTTCGGTTCAGTTTTTGTAAGTTCAGATGAAAAAAAAATTATTTTCAAGAGTTCAAATCTTTTAATTTCAATGATCGTGATCAATTCTTTCTCAATTGTTCAATTTTGATTTGCAGTCAAAAATTGGTTCTTTTTCGACCCAGGATAAGAAATATTAAAAATATTGCAATGAATTGTCTTTGAATATTCTACTATTCGTTTCAAATTTAAACATAGAAGCTTTTTTGTAATAGCGATCATGTACTCATCCTAATTTAAAATGATCTCATTGCAATATTCAAAATATTTATCATCCTAGGTCGAAAAAGAACAACTTTTTGGCTGCAAAAGCTGCAAATTCCTGTAGATTCATGTAGATTCATGTAGAAAATTAAAACTACAATAAAATACAACAATGTACAAAAAAATACAAAAAAAGTACAAAATTCGCCTCAATAATAATAAAAAGTTGTATTTTCTTGTAATTTTGGTTGTAATTTATTGTATTTATTTGTAGATTCCTGTGAAAATAGTTTTAGTTTCTGTATTATTTGGTAAACATTTTTCCACCGGAGTTGCTACCACACTATAATTTCTAAACTTTTTCACACTTTTAGAGAGATACGAAAAATACAAAAAAATTACCGGCACGACAATGAGATTTCTGGGAAAATTAAAAATGATTAGGGTCTTATTTTAAAAGATTAATATTAAGTTTAATTTATATTTTATATTAATTCTAAATTAATTCTTATCTTTAAATATTTGTAGGATGTCAAAGAAACATAATACATTTAAAAATCCAGTTAAACAATTTTTTAGGCAACATTTATATATCTACTCAAATCCTGGAAAAAAATGTCCTGCCAATTCCAGGTTTTTTTTCAGGTATCTCATGTTTTTTTCAGATAAATTTTTTCATAGTACGGAGCGATTAAAATATTTCGCATTTTTAAAAACAATCGAATCAAAATATGTATACAGTTTCGCGAGTATATTATAATTTTTTTCAGTTTCTAGGTATTCAATTAATATGTTTAATTTAGAAAGCTCTTACAAATTATATGCCAAGATATTTTTAAATATATAAGGACCATCGATCAATTAAATAATTAAATAATACTAAAAACTAAATACTATATACTAATATTACTAAAATACTAAATACTTTAAACCGCTTCAAATTCATAACTTTTCAAGTAAAAATATTGCATTTTTAACCAGATAGATGCATTTTTAACCAAATAATTGAATTTTGAAGTAAAAAATATCAGTTTTCAACCAAAAATGGAATAATTAAATTTTCGTTAAAAAAAATTAATTTTTTTTTAAGAAAAAAAAACCAACAAAGATTTTTCAGTCGAGTAGGAAAAAAAATTAAACCAAACTTTTGACTTTTCAAACAAAAAAGATGAATTTCAAACAAGAAGATTAACATTCTACTAAAAAAGACAAATTTTAAATGAAATACATGAATTTTCAACTAAAAAGATAAACTTTTAACAAAAAATGAATTTTTAGCAAAGCAGTTCAAGTTTCAACCACGTAATTGAACTTTAAACCAAAAAAATGAATTTTAAACAAAAAGAAACGAATAATTTTCATCAAATTAGTTGCACTTTTTAATCAAAGAGATGAACCTTCAATGAAAAATATAATAGTTGATATTTCAACAAAAAAAAATTTTAATTTAAACTGAAAACAGTTAAATTCAATAAAAAAAGACGAATTTTTAACAAAATAGTGGAATTTTCAACCAAAAAAGATTTTCTACCAAAAGAGATCAATTTTCAACACAAAAATTGAATTTCCAATCTAAGAAAGATTTTTCAGTCGAGAGAGAAAAAAATGCAAACTGAAAAAGATGAATTTTCAACCAAAAAGACTCATTTTCTATCAAAAAGAAAAAATTTTCTTAAAAAAATAACGCATTTTCAACATAATACATGAATTTTTAACCATATACTTGAATTATCAACTGAAAACGATCAACTTTCAACAAAAAATAGCGTAGTAATATTTTTAATTAACAAAATTAATTTTAAACTAAAAAATAAAACGAATTTTCAATAAAATACATAAATTCTCAACCAAATAGTTGAATATTTAACTGAAAAAGATTAGTTTTCAACCAAAAATGGAGTAGTTAAATTTTTAGTTAAAAACATTAATTTTCCACAAAGAAATAGTTTTATTTTCAACCAAAACGATGAATTTTCAAATAAAATGATGAATCTTCAACTGAGATAGATAAATTTCAAATAGAAAGATGAAGTTTTTACAAAAGAGTTGAATTTTCAACTAAAAACTATCAATTTTCAACCAAAAATGACAAATTTTTAAAGTGAGTTGAATTTTCAACTAAGAAAGATTTTTCAGTCATGAGATAGAAAAAATTGCAAACTGTTGAATTTTCAAGCAAAAAGATAGTTTTTTAATCCAGAAGATTAATTTTCTACTAAAAAGAACGAATTTTCCACACAAAAAACATAAATTCTCAACCAAATGGTTGAATTTAGAAACAAAAAAGATCAGTTCTCAACCAAATAGTTGAATTTAGAACTGAAAAAGATCAGTTTTCAACCAAAAATGGAATAGTTAAATTTTCAGTTAAAAAAATTAATTTTCCACAAAGAAAAACAAATTTTCAACAAAGTGATGAATTTTCAAATAAAAATGATGGATCTTCAACTGGAATAGATAAATTTTAAACAAAAAGATGAATTTTTGACAAAAGAGTTCAACTTCCAGCCAAGTAGTTTTATTTTCAACCAAAATGATGAATTTTCAAATAAAATTATGAATATTTAACTGGAATACTTGAATTTTCAACCAAACAGATGAATTTTCAATTAAAAAGATGAATTTTGAAGCAAGAAGAATAATTTTCTACCAGAAAAGACCATTTTTCAACAAAATACATGAATTTTCAACAAAATAGTTGAATTTTCATTTAAAACGATTAATTTTCAACCAAAAAAGATAAATTTTTAACATGAGTTGAATTTAAAACTGAGAAACATTTTTCAATTCAAAATTTTTTAATTAAAAGCCGTTAAACTGCAAAATTTCAATTTTTAACTTTTATACATTGTACAAATGATGTTATTTTAAGCAATTTTAAGCTAGAAACATCAATTTATACATTAAAATATGTTTTCAAATCTTTTTAAATATTTGCTTGAAAATTAAAAAATTTTTTTTTTAATTTTCCAGGAATCTAATAATAATTTTATTATCTTGGAACTCGAACTTTCCCAAAATTTTTGGGAAAATCTTGAAAAGAAAAAAAAATAACTTATAATCATCCAGATTCTTTTTTTTTAATTTTGGAAATAATCTTATTAAATATTAAAATTAATTTTTCAAAAAAAAAATTATTGTTAGCTTATAAATTTTGTGTTCGATATCTTCAAAAATCTACATTGTGTTTTAAATGTTTTAAAATCTTTACACGTTTCAAATTATTTTGGAATCATTTCAAAACTTCTAAGTATATTCTAAACTTACTAGATCATTTGCAAAATCAATAATTGTTCAATTGTTATTTATTATTCAAAATTTTTTAAAAATATTTCTAAATATTCTCTTAAAATTAATTTTTCAAAATAAAAAATCATTTTAAATTTTCCCAGCAAAGTTGAGAAATTGTTTTTATTTTCAAAATTTTATTTCGAAATCATCAAAAATCTAAATTTATTTTTTTATTTTTTTGAAATCTTTTTCAGTTTTAAATTAAGTTTGGATCTTCTCAAAACCGAGCTCAAAACTGGTAAATATCTCTTAAACTAACTCAAATTTTTTTCCAAATCAATAATTTTTCAATTGTTATTTATTATTCAAAATTTTTTAAAAATATTTTTAAATATTCTCTTAAAATTAATTTTTCAAAAAATAAAATCATTTTAAATTTTCCCAGCAAAGTTGAGAAATTTTGTTTATTTTTTCAAAACCTTTAAAGATCAATAAAAAGCTTCAACATTTTATTTCGAAATCTTCAAAAATCTAAATTTAGTTTTTTAGTTTTCGAAATCTTTTTCAGTTTTAAATTAAGTTTGGATCTTCTCAAAACCGAGCTCAAAACTGTTAAATATCTCTTAAATTAACTGAAATTTTTTCCAAATTGATAATTGTTCAATTGTTATTTATTCATCAAAATTCAATAATTTTATTTACATATTAAAAATTTGCTAAATAGAACAATTAAAATTGTAACGTACAAAGTTTTAATTTAACACTCTGAAATATTAACGATTCAAGGCTTTCTATTTCAAATAATTCGGTTTAAATTTGCTTAGTTTTTAATTTTTGATTTATAATTGCTCACTTTAAGTGAAAAGTAAAATATTGCTAAAGATTTAAAAAAAATGTCTTCCTTAATCAAAAAATTTCAAATAAAATGGGTTAAAAATGGAATATTTAAGATTGAAACAATATTTGAATAGGATTTGGAATTGAATAAGAGCGTTTAATTTTTCAAATTATTTTCAAATTAAGGATAGTTTATAAAGTTTCAATCGGACGTTTACATTTTTTTAACTACTGAGGCTTTCAAATTGAAAAATTGAATCGTCCTGTAAAGTCAATTATTGTTCAATTTTCAATAATCGAACTACAGTTCAGTGTGATTGATTATAATTATAGTAGCAAAAGTTCTTGGTAAAAATATACAACATAATCTTAAGTACAGTTTCCCAATATTTAAACTTTTGTGAAATCTTGTCTTTTTTTTTGTATAGATTTGTAATTTTCAACAATAATTTACGTAAAATTAAAAGTGTTTTTATAACATCAAACACCCAAATTTAAAAAAAAGTGAAATTATCTAGTTTTCTATAATACCTTGTAGATTTTTACAACAAAGAAGAAAAAATATTAATAAAAAGTTATACAAATCAAGTTATACAAGAAAAAATTAGCTATTTGTATTTAACTGTATTTTTTTTGTTAAATTTGTACATTTTTTACAAAAAAGTACATGTTTTAACAAAAAATTACAGTTGTAGAAATGTTGTACTTTCTTGTAAAAATTTTTTCCACCAGGGATATTGCAATTTAAAAAAATGTACCACGCTCTCGAAAAAATTCCTTGACTTAAAAACAATTCTCTAACCAGGTAGGATAGACACCTTGTCAATTTATGGTTCTACTTTAATTAAAAACTCTGCTCAATAAAAAAATGCAATGGCCATTTTTTCAGATGTACAGCAAACCTGGAAAAGAGCTTGAAATTTGTTTTAAAAAAATTGCTAGACACCCCGAAACAAGAAAGTGGCTTCTAAATAAATTCAACATACTTGAACAGTATTATCGTAACTTCCCGAAACCAAATATCCACTTTGGTGAGGACTCCAGGCGAGAGAAACGACCCTTTCCAAATGTCCCGATAAAGTAGCAACAGTTCTGTAAAAAGCAGCAGGTTCTTTCTCTTCTCCATTTTGAAAATTTGGGACAACTTCTCCATTTTCCTTGGATTCGGGATTCGATTTTAAATCGCAGATATCAAAAACGGTGATTACTGCACTATTAAAAGCGACTGCTAAATAATTTTGTAAAGGTGACATCGACAAGTCGGTCGCTGTACTTTCGGGATGCCAGACTAAACAGTGAACGGCAGTCCTCAAGGGATTGTAAATCGAGCCCTCGAGTTCCTTCAAATTTCGATCGAAGAAGGAGATTTTTCCGTGCTCGAAGCCCACAGCCATGTATGAGTAATCCGGCTTCCAGGAAAATTCGGTGCACTCCTTCTTTATCACTGATTTCGGTTCTAAAAAGAAAATTCAAATTATTTTGGTCCGGAAAAAGAATGATAAATTAGAATAAAATGTTCTGAAAACTGGGAAAATGGAATGGATTTCCACGGAAACTGGGGAATAAATTCTTTAAATTAAAATTAATGTAGGCAGGTTGAACTTTCAAGCAAAAAGACGAATTTTCAACAAAACAGTTGAATTTTTAAGCAAATAGTTGAATATTCAACCTAAAAAGATGAATTTGTCCACCAAATGCTCGAATTTTCAAACAAGAAAGATTAATCTTTAACCTAAAACCAAATAGTTTAATTTTTATGCACAAAAGAAGAATTTTCTAGAAGACTGTTGAATTTTTAAACAGAAATGTTGATATTTTGATAAATAAAAAAAATATTTGTTAAACAAAATTAGTTGAATTTTCAACCAAGAAGATTAATTTTTAACAAAATAAATGAATTTTTAACCATATAGTTGAATTTCCAATCTGCAAACATGAATTTTTAACAGTTAATTTTTATTTTCAATCAAGAAGAACGAATGTTCAACAACTAGTTGAATTTTGGACCAGAAAAGATGACTTTTAACAAAATAGTTGAATTTTCAGCCTGCAAACATGAATTTTTAACCAAAAAGTTCATTTTTATCCAATAAAGATGACGTTTTTACCATAAAAGATGAATTTTCAATTTAAAAAATCGAATTTTCTATAAAAAAAACGAATGTTCCACAAAAAACTTGAATTTTGGACCAGCAAAGATGACTTTTAACAAAATAGTTGATTTTTTAACAATGCAATTAAATTTTTAACAAAATAATTGAATTGTCAAGCTGCAAACTTGAATTTTGAACAAAAAAGTTAATTTTTACCCAAGAAAGATGACGTTTCTACCATAAAAGATGAATTTTCAATTTAAAAAAATCGAATTTTCTATAAAAAAACGAATGTTTAACAAAAAAAGTTGAATTTCTGGACCAGAAAGATGACTTTTAACAAAATAGTTGAATTTTCAATCTGCAAACATGAATTTTCAACAAAAAAGTTATTTTTTATCCAGGAAAGATGACTTTTCTACCATAAAAGAGGAATTTTCAATTTAAAAAATCGAATTTTCTATAAAAAAACGAATGTTCCACAAAAAACTGGAATTTTGGACCAGCAAAGATGACTTTTAACAAAATAGTTAATTTTTTAACAAAAAAATTAAATTTTCAACAAAATAATTAAATCTTCAGCCTGCAAACATGAATTTTTAACAAAAAAGTTAATTTTTATCCAAGAAAGATGACGTTTCTACCATAAAAGATGAATTTTCAATTTAAAAAAATCGAATTTTCTATAAAAAACGAATGTTTAACAAAAAAAAGTTGAATTTCTAGACCAGAAAGATGACTTTTAACAAAATAGTTGAATTTTCAATCTGCAAACATGAATTTTCAACAAAAAAGTTATTTTTTATCCAAGAAAGATGACGTTTCTACCATAAAAGATGAATTTTCAATTTAAAAAAATCGAATTTTCTATAAAAAAACGAATGTTTAACAAAAAAAGTTGAATTTCTGGACCAGAAAGATGACTTTTAACAAAATAGTTGAATTTTCAATCTGCA
>CAKNYM010050296.1:0-20670 GCA_932195095.1 Andricus curvator
TTGGGATGGGTTGAACAACTCAACATGATTAGATTCATTATTAATAACATTTCAAAGTTTCTTTGTGAATTTACGAACAAATCCAACAAAAATATTTTTTTTTAAGATGGGAGGCATCCGGATTAGGGTGGGCCGGAAAAACTTCGTGAAATGATGAACAAATTTTTTGAAATTTTTTTTAAGGTGGAAGGCAACCGCATTAGGGTAGGTTTGAAAGACTCAAAGTGATTAGATTCATTGGCATTGCAAAGTTTCTTTCTGGCATTAAGAACAAATCCAGCAACAAAAAATGTTCAAATATTTTTTTCTTAAATATGGGAGGCATCCGCATTAGGGTGGGCCAGAAAAACTCAAAATGATTAGATTCGTTGATAGTAGAACCAAAAAATTTCTCTCTGGCATCACGAACAAATCAAACAGAAAAATGTTAAAAAAATTTTGTTGAAGATGGGAGGCATTCGCATTGGGATGGTTTGAACAACTCAACATGATTAAATTCATTATTAATAACATTTCAAAGTTTCTTTGTGAATTTACGAACATCTCCAATAACAATAAATTTGTTGAAGATGGGAGGCATCCGGATTATTGTGGGCCGGAAAAACTCAAAATGATTAGATTCGTTGGTAATAGAACTAAAAAGTTCCTTTCTGACGACAACAAACTTTCAAACAAATTTTTTTAAATATGGAAGGCATCCGCATTAGGGTGGGCTGGAAAAACTCAAAATGGTTAGATTCGTTGGTAGTAGCATCAAAAACTCAACTCAACATGATTAGATTCATTGTTGATAGAACCTCAAAGTTTCCTTGTGAATTTACGAACAAAACCAACAAAAACAAAATTTTTCAAGACGGGAGGCATCCGGATCGGTGTGGGCCGGAAAAACTCAAAATGATTAGATTCGTTGGTAATAGAACTAAAAAGTTCCTTTCTGACGACAACAAACTTTCAAACAAATTTTTTTAAATATGGAAGGCATCCGCATTAGGGTGGGCCGGAAAAACTCAAAATGGTTAGATTCGTTGGTAGTAGCATCAAAAACTCAACTCAACATGATTAGATTCATTGTTGATAGAACCTCAAAGTTTCCTTGTGAATTTACGAACAAATCCAACAAAAACAATTTTTTCAAGACGGGAGGCATCCGGATCTGGGTGGGCCGGAAAAACTGAAAATGATGAGATTCGTTGGTAAAATTCAACTATCCCTAGCGGACCTTTTCGGAAGACTCTCCAAAGTTTGGGAAAAGTTTGACAACCAGAAACCCAAGTTTCTCATTAGGATAAAATCTGCCCTCGTCCGTCATTACAATATTCTTCAAGTTCTCAGCAGTTGGAAGCTTATAAACTTGCTCGGAACATCTCCATCTCCATTTCCCTCTAAAATCCGCTCTTCCCATAAATTTCACTTGAAACCCTGCTTGATTGAGTATTAAGAATTCAGGAACTCTGGAAGTACGTACTCGTGGTGAAATTTCTGCTGGTGTAAGCGACGCTCTCCTTTGAGTCCAGGACGGTGAATAGTTGGAGGGAATACGTCGCTCCGGGTGTCAAGTCCCTGAGGGTGTAGGGCACAGCGTCAGCGGGAATAATTCTGGTCCAGGGATTCGCTGCATCATTGAAGCTCTGCACCCTCAATCGGAATCCTGAGTAATTTCCTTGACTAGGTGGAGCCCAATAGACCATTGCGGACTTTCCATTTCGAACGGCGACCGTCAAATTTGATGGAGGATCGGGTGCTGAAAAATTTATTAGGGATCAATTATTTAAATTGTTTATCAAGTGTATTACATTAAATTATTACGCAATATTGGACTTTGAACAATTCAGATTAAATTCTAGCAATTCACATTTATTTCTAGCAAATTAATATTGAATTCTAACCAATCATGATTAATTCTAGCAATTCATATTGAAATCTAGAAATATTTAAATAACTCTTCAGCAATAATATTGACATCTACTAACCGAAATGGAATTCTAGATTTTCACATAGAAATTTATCAATTTAAATTATATATTAGAAATTGAAATAATCAAATTCTAAGAAATAAAATTAAAATCAGCAAAATACACAATGAATTATAGCAATTCATGTTAAAAAATATTAACTTAAATGGTATTTTAAAAAATAAAATTGAAATCTAATAATCTACATTTAATTCTAGCAAGTAAAATTAAATTCTAGAAATTAAAATTGAATACTGGAATTGAATTCTAACAATTAAAATTAAATTCTAAAAAAATTAAAATTGAATGCTAGTAATTAAAATTGAATTCTAGCAATGAAAATTATATTCTAAAAAATTTAAATTGAATGCTAGTAATTCAAATTGAATTCTAGTAATTCAAATTGAATTCTAACAATTAAAATTGAATTCTAGGAATTAAAATTGAGTGCTAGTAATTCACATTGAATTATAGCAATTAAAATTAAATTCTAGAAATTATAATTAAATGCTAGTAATTCAAATTGAATTCTAGAAATTAAAATTAAATTTGAGAAATTAAAATTGAATACTGGAATTGAATTCTAGCAACAAAAATTAAATTCTAAAAAATTTAAATTGAATCCTAGTAATTCAAATTGAATTCTAGCAATTGAAATCAAATTCTAGATATTAAAATTGAATGCTAGTAATTCAAATAGAATTCTAACAATACAAATTAAATTCTAGGAATTAAAATTGAGTGCTAGTAATTCACATTGAATTATAACAATTAAAATAAAATTCTAGAAATTATAATTAAATGCTAGTAATTCAAGTTGAATTCTAGAAACTAAAATTAAATTTTAGGAATTAAAATTGAATACTGGAATTGAATTCTAGCAATTAAAATTAAATTCTAAAAAAATGAAATTGAATTCTAATAATTCAAATTGAATTCTAGCAATTAAAATTGAATTCTAACAAATTAAAATTGAATGCTAGTAATTCAAATTGAATTCTAGCAATTAAAATCAAATTCTAGATATTAAAATGGAATGCTAGTAATTCAAATTGAATTCTAACAATACAAATTAAATTCTAGAAATTAAAATTTAATGCTATTAATTCAAATTTAATTCTAGCAATTTAAATTAAATTCAAACCGATAATAATGAATACTATCAATTCACAATGAAATCGAATAATTCAAATTGAATTCTAGCAATGAAAATTGAATTCTAGAAAATCAAATTGAATGCTAGGATTAAATTCTAGTAATTTAAATAAAATGCTAGAAATTAAAATTGAATACTAGTAATTCAAATTGAATTCTAGCAATTCAAATTAAATTCTAGAAATTCAAATTAAATACTAGAAATTAAAATTGAATGCTAGTAATTAAAATTGAATTCTAGCAACTCAAATTAAATTTTAACCAGTAATAATAAATTCTATCCAACCATAACATTTCAACTTGAATTTTAACAAATCATGATGAATTTTAGCACTTCACATCAAGATCCGTTGACTTGAATGGTATACTATCAATTCATAATGAAATAGAATAATTAAAATTGAATTCTAGCAATTAAAATTGATTTCTAGAAATTCAAACTGAATGCTAGAATTTAATTGTAGCAATTGAAATTAAATTCAAGAAATTAAGATTGAATACTAGTAACTAAAATTGAATTCTAGCAATTCAAATTAAATTCTAGAAATGGAAAATGAATGCTAGTAGTTTAAATTGAATTCTAGCAATTCAAATTATATGCTAGAAATTTAAATTGAATACTACTATTGGAAATTGTATTCTAGCAATTCAAATTAAATTCTAGAGATTCAAATTAAATTCTAGAAATTAAAATTGAATGCTAGTAATTCAAATTGAATTCTAGCAATTCAAATTAATTTCGAACCAATAATAATGAATTCTAACCAAACATAGCACAGTGAAATCGAATAATATAAATTGAATTCTAGCAATTAAAATTGAATTCTAGAAATTCAAACTGAATGCTATAATTAAATTCTAGTAATTAAAATCAAATTCTAGAAATTAAAATGGAATGCTAGTAATTCCAATTGAATTCCAGCAATTCAAATTAAATTCTATAAATTAAAAAAGAATGGTAGTAATTCAAATTTAATTATAGCAATTAAAATTAGATTCTAGGAATTAAAATTAATTTCTAGAAATTAAAATTGAATGCTAGTAATTTAGGTTGAATTCTAGCAATTGAAATTGAATTCTAGCAATTCAAATTGAATTCTAGAAATTCAAATTAAATTCTAGAAATTAAAATTAACTTCTAGGCATTAAAATTGAATGCTTGTAATTTAAATTGAATTCTAGCAATTCAAATTAAATTCTAACCAGTAATAATGAATTCTAACCAACCATAATATTTCAAATTAAAGTCGAACAAATCATGATGAATTTTAACAATTCACATCAAAATCCATTGACTTAAATGTTATACTATCAATTCACAATGAAATCGAATAATTCAAATTAAATTCTAGCAATTAAAATTGAATTCTAGAAATTCAAACTGAATGCTAGAATTTAATTGTAGCAATTGAAATTAAATTCTAGAAATTAAGATTAAATGCTAGTAACTAAAATTGAATTCTGGCAATTCAAATTAAATTCTACAAATTTAAAATGAATGCTAGTCATATAAATTGAATTCTAGCAATTCAAATTAAATTCTAGAAATTAAAATTGAATACTACTAATGCAAATTGAATTCTAGCAATTCAAATTAAATTCCAGAAATTAAAATTAAATTCTACAAATTAAAATTAAATTCTAGAAATTAAAATTGAATGCTAGTAATTCAAATTGAATTCTAGCAATTCAAATTAATTTCGAACCAATAATAATGAATTCTAAGCAAACATAGCACAATGAAATCGAATAATATAAATTGCATTCTAGCAATTAAAATTGAATTCTAGAAATGAAAATTGAATGCTAGTAATTCCAATTGAATTCTAGCAATCCAAATTAAATTCTGTAAATTAAAAAAGAATGCTAGTAATTCAAATTTAATTCTAGCAATTGAAATTAGATTCTAGAAATGAAAATTGAATAAGAGTCATTTAAATTGAATTCTAGCTATTCAAATTAAATTCTAGAAATTCAAATTAACACAATGAAATCGAATAATATAAATTGAATTCTAGCAATTAAAATTGAATTCTAGAAATTCGAACTGAATGCTAGAATTAAATTCTAGTAATTAAAAGCAAATTCTAGAAATTAAAATTGAATGCTAGTAATTCCAATTGAATTCTAGCAATCCAAATTAAATTCTGTAAATTAAAAAAGAATGCTAGTAATTCAAATTTAATTCTAGCAATTAAAATTAGATTCTAGAAATGAAAATTGAATACGAGTCATTTAAATTGAATTCTAGCTATCCAAATTAAATTCTGGAAATTCAAATTAACACAATGAAATCGAATAATTTAAATTGAATTCTAGCAATTAAAATTGAATTATAGAAATTTAAATTGAACGCTAGAATTGAATTCTTAACAATAATAATGAATTTCCTACATATAAAATTGAATTAGAGCAATTAATGTTGAAATCTACAAATATCTGAATAAAATTCTAGCAATCATATTGAAGTATAGCCATTTAACTTGGATTCTAGCAATTGAAACATAAAAATTTGTATAGATCTAGTCCTAAATTTTATTCTAGCAAACTCGTACTGAAATTTGATAATTGAAATAATTGAATTCTAGCAAATCAAATAGAATTGAACTCAATTCATATTAAAATGTCAAATTTCAAATAGAAATACAGCAATTCACATTGAAATCTAACAAGTTAAGGTAATTTATAATAATTGAAATAATTGAATTCTCGCAAATCAAATTGAATTGAATGAAATTCACTTTGAAATCTAGCAATTGATATTAAATTCTAGGAATTAAAATAACTGAATTAGATTTAATTACACTGAATTCAACTAAATTTATATTAAAATCTAGGAATTTAAATGGAATTCTAGCAATTCAAATTGAATTCTAGAAATTCGAATTTGGAGTAAAAATTCAAAAATCAAAATGTCGAATCCAATATGGTGGCACCAAATTTATTAAAAAATTTTAAATACGCGGATTTTAATAAAACTCGGAAGTAGGGGGGTTTTAGGTTCGCTAAATTCGCATTCTGAGTCGAAATTCAGAAATTCAAAATCGCGGATCCAATATGGCGACCCTGAATTTAAAAAAATTTATGAAATCCGCGGATTTCAATGAAACTCAGAACTAGGGAGTTTTTGGGGTTGTGAATACGAATTTAGTGTTAAAATTGAGAAAATTAAAATTTTGGATTCAATATGGCGACAAAACTTCTGAAAAATGAAACACATTGGGCGATTTCAATGAAAGTCGATACTACTGGATTTTTAGGTTACTGAATACGAATTTGGGCTCAAAATTAAAAAATTAAAAATGACGGATCCAATATGGCGACACTATTTTTTTTTTAATTTATAAAATTCGGGGATTTTATTAAAACTCTAAACTAGGTGATTTTTGGGGTCGATGAATAAGAATTTGAAGTCAAATTAAATATATTCAAAATGGTGGATTCAATATGTCGACCAAAATTTAAAAAAATGAAACAGATTGACCGATTTCAATGAAAGTCGATACTAATGGGTTTTTGGGTTACTAAATACGAATTCGGGGTCAAAATTCAAAATGGCGGATCCAATATGGCTACCATGAATTTCAAAAAAATTATGAAATCCGAGGATTTCAATGAAACTCGGAACTAGGGAGTTTTTGGGGCCTGTGAATACGAATTTAGTGTTAAAATTAAAAAAATTAAAATTTTGAATTCAATATGGCGACAAAAGTTCTGAAAAATGAAATGAATTGGACGATTTTAATGAAAGTCGATACTACGAGGTTTTTAGGTTACTGAATACCAAATTCGGGGTCAAAATTAAGAAATAAAAAATGGCGGATCCAATATGGCGACACTAACTTTTTAAAAAATTTATGGAATTCTGGGATTTTAATGAAACTCGGAACTAGAAGGTTTTTATGTTCGCTGAATACGAATTCTGGCTCAAAATTAAAAAATTCAAAATCGCGGTTTCAATATGGCGACACTAAATTTAAAAAAAAATGAAATTCGGGGATTTCAGTAAAACTCGGAACTCGGGAATTTTTTGGGTCGATGAATACGAATTTGAAGTGAAATTTAAAAAAATAAAATTGGTGGATTCAATATGGCAACAATAGATTTAAAAAAAATTAAATTCGGGGATTTTAATAGAACTCGGAACTAGGGGATTTTTTGGTTCGATGAATATGAATTTGAAATCAAATTAGAAATATTCAAAATGGTGGATTCAATATGTCGACCAAATTTTTTAAAAATGCAATCAATTGACCGATTTCAATTAAATTCGACACTACGGGGTTTTTAGGTAACTTAATACGAATTCTGGGTCAAAATCCAAAATGGCGAAACCAATATGGCGACACTAAATTTGTTTAATTTATGAAATTCGGGGATTTTATTGAAACTAGGTGATTTTTGGGGTCAATTAATACGAATTTGAACTCAAATCAAAAATATTCAAAATGGTGGATTCAGTATCTAGATCAAAATTTAAAAAAATGCAATAAATTGGCCGATTTCAATGAAAGTCGATACTACCGGGTTGTCAGGTTACTGAATACGAATCCGAGGTCAAAATTCAAAATGGCGGATCCAATATAGCGACCCTACATTTCAAAAAAATCATGAAATCCGCGGATTTGAATAAAACTCGGAACTAGGGGATTTTTGTGGCCGATGAATACGAATTTGAAGTCAAATTAAAAATATTCAAAATGGCGGATTCAATACGTCGACCAAAATTTAAAAAAATGCTTAGATTAGAAAAGATGTTGGAAAGCGAAGTTACTTGTCTGAGTGATATAATTTATAAAAATAATGTTAAATGTGGTAAAAATGACATACTTCAGACCAAAAGAATTCATTTGTTGGATCCTTTTTTCCAATTTATCGACGTTTCGAAAACTTATAGTTTTCCTCATCAGGATAAAAGTTATTGAATAGATAAGTTTATAAACATCATCATCACGTATAAAACAGTTCCAAATTCTCGGTTTCCCATTTTTTTATAAAAAATTTGGAGAAAAAACTTTGACATAAAAACTTTTTTTTATCAGTTAACACAAAAGTGAAAAAGTGAGGTTAAGAAATGTAATTGATGTATTTACATTCAGGATCTTCATTTCAGGTTACATTTCTAGTTAAAAAATTTCAACTTTATGTTGATTTTTAAAAAATTAGATAGAAAGTTGCAAAAATTGTAATTGAAATTAATAATGTAGTAAAAAACATTGTGTAAACATCGGAAACAAAACTGTCGTTTTGCTCCATTTTTCAAACGAGAAAAAGAGAAACATAATTAGATAAAAAGAATATAAAATTAATATTTGAAATTTTTAACGAATTTAATTATGTTGTTATTGTAATCTTATCTAACTTTTAATAACAAAAAGAACAAGAAGAAATTTTCTCAAATTGGTGAATTTTTTACTTAAATTCTTTATATCATTGTAATTTTCACTTACATTCAATTAATCATCAACAGCAGTATGTAACATTTCAATTTTTAATGATTGTTAATAATTTGTAATTCTTTTGTTTAATTTTAGTTATTAGAATTATTTGGAAATTTTAGTACCTTTTGATATAAATTGATGATACGGCATTGTTTTCTCTCTCTTTGTTAATGTTTCTTTTTCTCGTTTGAAAAATGGAGCAAAACGACAGTTTTGTTTCCGATGTTTACAGAATGTCTTTTACAAAATTATTAATTTTAATCACAATTTTTGCAACTTTCTAACTAATTTTTTAAAAATCAACATAAAGCTGAAAATTTTTAACTAGAAATGTAACCTGAAAGGAAGATCCTAACGGTAAATACATCAATTACATTTCTTAACCTCACTTTTTCACTTTTGTGTTACACTTATAATTAAAAAATTTTTATATCAAATTTTTTTCCACCATTTTTTTGTAGAAAAATGGGAAAAGGAGAATTTGGAACTGTTTTATACGTGATGATGATGTTTATAAACTTCTCTATTCAATAAATTTTATCCTGATGAGGAAAACTATAAGTTTTCTTAAGGTGCTCCCAATTTGGCTCCCCAACTGCACTGCGCATGCGTTGCATCAACACTCTCATTGGCGGCAAATGGCGCGCTTTTTTAAAACTATTACATGGGTAAATCAATTTTTTATAATAAATCATCATTGTGGAAATAATAAAAATTAATTTTCAGAACACAAAATAGTCTTCTAGAGTGCAAGGTGAAATAATTATTTGATTGTACTCTTTACAAATAAATTATTTATTTTAAATTCAAAGGAATGAAAACTTTTTTTCACCAATGTAAATTTTAAATCATTCATAATGTTTTTTTGCACTCTATGATTATTATAATTTAGGACTTTTAAAAGTTTGGAAGAAATTTAAAATTATTTTATAAATTTTCAGAAACCTTTTCAAGTTTTAAAATATTTGTAATCTCTTCAAAACTTCTAAAATTCCTAATTATATTTTAAACGGACTCAAATTTTTCTTATAATTTGGAAAACATTTTTTAAAATTAAAAAAATTGCCTTAAAATATTCCATATTTTTTTCGACATTTTTAGAAACCTTTTGAAATCTGTTGAAATTTTCTTTAAAAATTAATTTTAAAATTAAAAAATTATTTCAAATTTTTCCAGGAATCTTAAGAAAGTTTTTTGTATAGTCTTGAAACCTGTCATAATTCTTAAAAAGCTTCTATTTTTTTCAAAATCTTCCTAAATCTACATTTTGTTTAAAATTTTGAAAAATATTTTTAAACTTAAAATTACTTTTAAGTCTTTTTAAAACTTGCACACCTCCTAAATATTTTTTGATATAATTCTCTGAAAATTAATTTTTGAAAATAAAAATCATCTGAAATTTTGCTAACAATCTTAAGAAATTTGTTTACTCTCTTAAAAGTTTTCAAAATTCGCAAGATGTAAATTATTTTCTAATCTTTTCAAAACTTCTGAATATCTGTTGAAAAAATTTGTTTTTCCTAAAATTTGTTAAAATTCTGCAAAATTAAAAAAATTCTCCTATAATTTTCCAGGTTCTTTTTCGACATAATTTGAAATTTTCAAAAGTCAAAACTTAAAGTTAACCTTTCAAGATAAAACCTAAATCATTAAAAAATGTCCCAGAAATTTTATTGTCAGTGCCAGCAATTTTTTGGTTGCCCATAATAATGTTAATAATTATGTTAAAAACAGAATAATTTCCCAATTTTAATAGGTCATTTACAATAAAATTTTTCTCTTTTATTAATACTGCTTAGGAACATTTCGAAATCAATTTAAATTTGTTAAGTTACTTTTAGCCCACAATATTATAATTTCAAAATCTTTCGATTTTAATTGATTTAGATTCAAAATTTGGTGCTTTTAGAAATTACACTTATCACAATAAATTTTATAACACTAATTGAAAAAGTTGTAAAATATCATAGACTATAAAAGCATTTTTAACTATTATGTTTTTTGAATAAAAAAAATTTATTTGAATTGACTAATTTAAAAAAAAAAAAGAAGTTTTAAAATATCAAAGACTACAAAAACATTCTTAATTTTCAAATTAGTTTTCAAACAAAAAATTGGATTTTATTTAATTTTGACTGATTTAAAATGTTGGTGTTTAATTCCAAACATTTACCATTTGAAACCAGCTTTATTTAAAAATATGATACTGTTTAACGTAAAAGCTTGCCCAATTCAAAAATTTAAGAATTATTTTATCTACAACTTTTTTTTACAATATTTTGATTTTGAGTCTTCCCATTTTAAATTATTCAGACTCAAAATTTTGGATTTTAGAAATTACGCTGATCAGCCTTTTACTTTTTCAGAAAATTATAAATGAATAATAAATTTAGCATCGTCTTGAGAATCGAAACCCCTTTTATTGAATATATCCACATATAGGAATTACTTTTACTCATATCAGAAAAGTACCTTTTTTATCATCAGATTTTTAATACAAAAGCCTATTAAAAAAAGATTAATTATAGAATAATTTTATCGTATATTTGAAAGTCACATTTAATAGTCAAGTTAAATCGAACGATTGTTTAAACCTGCTTGAAAATTGGTCAAAACATCTTCTCATAAAATTGACCAGTACCTCGTACTTATTTTTCGTAACGAGTTGTTTACTTAACTATCTAATTATTTTTAAAAATTCGTCCTTCAAATCCTCCAAAAATTAATTGTTATACACTGCTTGTGATCATCGATATTAAAAGTAATAAATTGAAGAAAAAAAACTTTTACTTGTTTCCGTGTTTGTTTTTTATATTTTGAACTTCAAAATTTTCAAGTAATAAATAGTAATTGTGAATTATTGAAATAGTTAAGCCCGTAGATATTCTGTACTAATTTTTAAATTAATGAATTTTTCTGTGTAATTTAGATAATCTAACCGCTAATTATAATTTAAAAAACGTATGTACTACAAGCAAAAATGAAACATGTTTTTTTATTGCAAAATTAACGTCAAAGTTATTTAAGTTTGCACTTTTAAATTATGCGGGAAATCACGGAGCCAATGAATGCTTATTCCTTGCACATGCGCACGGAGTTTGAGATCCCTGCTCGCTGTTATCACCATGTTACTAGTTTGGCAGGTAACGAACAGTGCTCCCAACGCGGGCACTTCGCACTACTGCGCATGCGATGCATAAGGCGTTTCATTGGCTGCCGTTCGCGCGCTTATTTGAAATGTTAAAAAATACAATTTTTCTATTTATCATAAATAATCAAAAATAATTTTTTTAACATGTTCAGGTGGTACATGGATGGTTTTTAATATATTCTGAGCATTAGGTTTTAAAAAATAAAAAAAATATTACATTAAATAACAAAACAATTTTATTTTCGGAATGTTCATTTTATTTTTTAACCTATTGCTCAGAATATATTAAAAACCATCCACGTACCACTTAAAAATGTTAAAATATAACTATTTTTAATTAATAATAATAAATTTTAGAAATGGTATTTTTAACATTTCAGATAAGCGCGCGAACGGCAGCCAATGAAGCACCTTATGCATCGCATGCGCAATAGTGCAAGGTGCCCGCGTTGGGAGCACTGGACGTAACGGATGCAAACAAGCTAGGAATGGGTAACGCTCGGTGAGAATCGATTCTTCGATTCCTCGATTCCGCCAGATGCGTCGATTCCAATTCTTCGATTCCTATTCCAATATTCCCCCCTCCTCAAAAAGCCCGCGTAAATTAAAAATTTTAAAGGGTTTTTGGAGAGTTTTGTTGTAAAAATTAAAAACAATGCAATACATATAAATTTCAATTCATGTTTTAATTTTTTTTAAAGAAAATTTATAAACTTTCATTAATTTTTTGTTAAACTTAGAAAGTTTGACTTTATTATTTTCTCTTAACTCTGTGATCGGAATCAATGTCGATACCGACGAAGAATCGATTCCTGGAATCGATTCCCTGGAACCAAGAATCGATTCCGAAGAATCGACGCCAAGAATCGATTGTTCGAAGGAATCGGAATCGACTTGGCCATCCCTAAAACAAGCCTCCCCAGTAAACTACGGTGATTATCCCGTTACCAGCTAGCAAGCTGACATACAAGTAACAATTCCTCTCATAACATGTGATCACGTAGGAACTTTTCACGGTAGTAACAGGTTAGCTGGGATTTCAATAAAATTAAAAAAAATTTCAAAAACCTTTGTGGAAAAAAATAGTATCTGAAGGTACTTACGAGTAGTGATTGAAGCAGTCCATGTGAGCCAATCATGGAATGTCCCATTACTGTAATAGAGCCAGAAATCATATTTAGTGCCCGGAAGTCCATCCCGGAAGTGGATGACGTCCCCAATGTCTACGGCAGCAATGGTTGTATTAGGAGGTGGATAACCAACTCCTGGGCTATAATCCAATCTGTACCATGACCCGCCCTGGCTCAAATTACCCGGGATTTCGATAGCCAGATCCGCTGAATAAGTAACCTGGAAATAAAACAGAACTGTTAACACCGGAAATCTTTATCGATTGGTCGACCCAATTCAGCCCTAATCATACATACAAATCAGGACTGATGGAGATCGATCCAAAATTAATATAATTTGTCTTACAGACTAAAATTGTATTTTTCTTCCAATTCAAATAAAATCTTAAAATCACTCGGGTAACGATAAAACAAATTTCGGTTCCGGTAACCAAAAAATTACCGGTACCGACAAATCTGAAATCAAATGTAGATTCTTTAACATTTCGAAATAAAATTTTTTAACTTTTTAAGGCTTTTAAAGGTTTTGAGGTAATGAAATATTTTTCTTAACATTTCAGGGAAAATTTAAATTAATTTGTTGAAATTAATTTAAAGATAATATTTGAAAAGACTTAAAAACATTTCAAATAATTTCCTAAAATTTCGGAAAAGAATGTATAAGATTTCAAAGAAACATTTTTCAATTTTTCAAGATTAGAAAATTTTAGAAAAAATTCGAATAAGTTGAATAGATATTAAGAAGTTTTTGAATTATACAAACATTATTTTATTTATAACAAAATGTAGATTTTGGAAAATTTCGAACAAAAAATTTAGAAACTTTTTATGAATTTTTGAAGGTTTCAAGAGAAAACAAAAATTTTCTTACGATTTTTCGGAAAATGTTAAATAATTTGTCATGCTACAACATTTATTTTAAGACAATATTTAAAAAAGATTTTCAAAGATTTTCAAAATAACCAACAACGAATCTGAAAGATTTGAAGAAAAATTTGCAGAATTTTGTCAACTTTTTAGGAAAAATTCAAATCGATTTAAAAGATATTTAAAAGTTTACGAAAAATTTAATAAAAAATTGAAAAAAAACTTAAAACGAAATGTAGATTTTTTGAGATTTCGAACTGAAATTTTGAAGCTTTTTAAGGCTTTTGAAGGTCTTAAGATAATGCAATTTTTTTCTTAAGATTCCAGGGAAAATTTGAAGTGATTCTTAACTTTTTTAAATTAAATTTAGAAGAATATTTTAAAAGATTTTAAAACATTACCAAAGATTTCCAAAATTGTCAAAGAAAAATGTGGACTTTTAAGCAAAGATTTTAAATATTGAAAAATTACAACATTTTATAAAAAATTCGATTAAGTTTAAGAGATATTTAGAAGTTTTGAAAAGATTTTTAATTAATTTAAAACTTGAATAGATTTCAAAAAATTTGTTATTAATTTCAAGAGAATATTTAAAAAGATTTCCAAAATCTGGAAGATTTTTGGGCAATTTTTTTAATTTTGCAGAATTAAAAAAAAATTCAAATAGTTTTAAAAGATTTCCAAAAATGTTAAACAAATTGTATATTTTTTTAATTTTTTAAAAAAATTATTAAAGGCTTAAAAAATATAAAACTTTTCTCAATATTTCTGGGAAAATGTTGTATTTCTTTTTATTTTGAAAAATTAATTTTCAAAGAAAATGTAAGTAGATATCAAAGCATTTCTAAAAATTTCTACAAATGGCGAAAAAATCTGAAAGATTTCGGGGCAATTTTTCAAATTTTTAAAGATTTTTCCAAATTTTAGGAATAATTCGAGTCGGTTTAAAATATATTGATAAATTTAAGAAGTTTTGAAGAGATTAAATATTTTTTGAAACTTTGAAAGATTTCTGAAAATTTATCTAATATTTTTATATTTTTTCCAAACTTTTCAAAGTCTTAAATTTCTTTTAAACTGACTCTAATTTTTCCTAAAATTTTGTAAAATTCTGTAAAATAAAAAAGAATGAAAAGTCAACTATTTTGTTAAAAATTCGTCTTTTTTGGATGAATTCAACTGTTTTTGATTTAAAATAAAAATATTTTTTAATTGAAATATAACTTAAGTACATTTTTCCATCTTATTTATTATTTAAGCTTTCATTTAAAGGCAATGTTTTTAATTTCTGCAGGATCTGGAAAAATGTTAGGAAAAACTTCTAAAAGTTTTGAAAAGATTAAAAAATAATTAAAAATTTAAAAAGTTTCAACGAATTTTAAACAAAATATGAACTTTTCAAGATTTTTAAATAAAATTTTGAAGCTTTTCAAGGATTCTGAAAGGCTTCAAGAGAATACCAATTTTTTCCTTAAATTTTAGGGAAAATTTAAATTGATTATTTATTTTGAAAAATTAATTAAAAAAAAATATTTGAAAGGACTTTGAAACATTTCAAATGATTTCCGAAAATTTCAATTTCGAAAACGAATGTAGAAGATTACAAAGCAAAATTTTGCAATTTGGCAAGAATTTGAATTTGAAAAGGTTTCAAGAGAATAAAAAAAATTTCTTAAGATTTCTAGGAAACTTTGAATTAATTTTTTATTTTACAAAATTTATTTTAAAAGAATATTAAAAAAGATTTAAAAACATTCTAAAATATTTCCAAAATTGTCAAACAAGAATCTGGAAGATTTTAATCCCATTTTTTCAATTTTGCAGAAGTCTTTCAAAATTTCCGGACAAATACTAATCTTTTTGTAAAATATTTAAAAGTTTTTTAAAAATTTCAAAAACAATTTAAAGTTGAAAAGATTTCCAAAACCTTAAAAAAAAAGGCAGATTTGTGAAGATTTCGAAATCAAATTTTTATGTTTTTTTAAAAGATTTTAAAAGGTTTTAAGATTGAAAAATTAATTTTAAGAGAATATTTAAAAAGATTTGAAAACATTATAAAAAAATTCCAAGATTATCAAAAAATCATAAATATCTTCTAAACTGACTTAAATTTTTTTGAACATTTGCAAAAAATTCTGGAAAATTATATTCATATAAACTTAAATCAAATAAACAAAGAAACTTTCAAAATAAATTTCATTTTGTATTAAAAATTATTTTTCCCTTGAAATTATAATTTGCCTAATGTTTTTTTTCCTGGGTTGAAAAATCTGTTTTGGTTGAAAATACTATAATTATGTTGAAAATTCATCTTTTTGGTTATCAAAATTTCAACTGTTTGGTTTTAAATAAAAATATTTGTTGGTTAAGGATTTAACTACTTTGTTTAAAATTCATCTTTTTTTGGTTGAAGATTCATCACTTTTTTTCTAAAACAATCATTTCAAATTTTCCTAGAAATCCTAAAAAATTTTTTTCATTCTCTCGAAACCTTTCAAAATTCTGAAAATACTTAAAAATGTTTAAAAATCTATTTTTTTTTTTTAATTTTGGAAATCTTTTTTAATTTTAAATTATTTTTCAATTTTTTCAAAGCTTCTAAATATTTTTTTAACTGGCTCGAATTTAAAAAAATGTTATAATCTCACAAAATTGGAAGTTTTTTTTTTTAAATCTTCTACACTCGTTTGCGAAATAGTTGGAAATCATCTAAAATTTTTTGAAATACTGCAAAATAAAAAAATGGTCTTAGAATCTTCCAGATTCTTTTTCAACATATTTTGAAATTTTCATCATCTGAAATAAATTTTTTTCAAATAAAACAGGAGTCATTAAAAATTTTCCCAAAAATCGTATTATTGATACCGATAATTTTTTTTTACCAGTACCGACAATTTTTTGTACCGTTACCACAATTTCATTTTTCTCATCTCTTTGAATTTGATGATGCAGAAAATTAAAAAAAATGTTTTAAACAATTTTTTAATTTAAAATCAGTGCAAATCTAGAACAATGTGATAGTGTATTTAAATAAAAATTTAGCGCTATTCTAGTTTTTCAATTTTTTTTTCAGGTCGAAATGAGATCTGTGCCTAATAGAAAAAGAGAATTAGTTTTTCGATTCAGGCGTCGTAATTACTAATGAGCCGGCATTTGTTCTCCATTATCCCTGATGCTGTTGTTTCACACGATCTTCATTATCTCGCTTGAAAAGCTGTTTTTTGCCTTTGCAGCTGAACACTTCGTGTAATCATGCTAAAAGCATTTCTACCATTCACTCTTGAAATACAAATTTTCCCGTGTAGTTACACATAAAAATCGAAACAAGAAATCCGACTCGAATCATCGAGATTTTAGAAATTCAATTACGTAACCAATTTTTTTATTCAATTCTCAAAAATAAAATTAGCTCAATTACTAATTGCCATCTTTGTAAAATAGGCTTAGAACGCTTCTTGTAAAGTAGGCTTAGGAAGTTTTTTGTAAAATATAAAGTAAGTTGAGAAAGCTTCTCGTAAAATAGGCTCATAAAGCTGCATGTAAAAAGGCTTGGAACGCCTCCTAGAAACTAGGTTCGTAACGCTTCTTGTAACATAGGCTAATAAGGCTTTCCGTAAAATAGGCACACACTGCTTCCTGAAAAATAGACTAGTGATGCTTCTGGTCAAACAGGCTCATAACGCTTCATGTAAAATAGGCTCATAACCCTTCTTGTAAAATAGGCTCACAAGCTACTTGAAAAATAGACTCATAATGCTTTATGTGAAATAGGCTCATACTGCTTCCTGGAAAAGAGAATAGTGACGATTCTTGTAAAATAGGCTCATAACGCTTTCTCGAAAATTGCTTAGTAACGATTCTTGTAAAATAGGTTCTTCACACGTCTTTTAAATTTGGATCAGAACGCTTTACGTAAAATAGGCTGACACTGCTTCCTGGGAAATAGACTAACGATGCTTCTAGTCAAATAGGCTCATAACGCGTCATGTAAAATAGGATCATAACCCTTCTTATAAAATAGGCTCGTAAACTGCTTGTAAAATAGACTCACAACGCTTTATGTAAAATAGGCTCATACTGCTTCCTGGACAAAATTGCGATGCTTCATGTAAAATAGGCTCATAACGCTTCATGTAAAATAGGCTCATAACCCTTCTTATAAAATAGGCTCGTAAGCAGCTTGTAAAATACTCATAACGCTTTATGTAAAATAGGCTCATAATGCTTCCTGGAAATAGGCTCGTGACGCTTCTTGTAAAATAGGCTCATAATGCTTTCTGGAAAATAGGTAAGTGACGCTTCTTGTAAAATAGGTTCATAACACGTCTTTTATATTTGGATCAGAACGCTTCCTGGAAAATAGGTTAGTGACACTTCTTAGAAAATAGGCTCATAACGCGTCTTTTAAATTGGGATCAGAGCACTTCTTATAAAATAAGTTGAGAAAGCTTCTTGTAAAATAGGCTCATAACGCTTTACGTAAAATAGGCTCACACTGCTTCCTGAAAAATAGACTAGTGATGCTTCTGGTCAAATAGGCTCATAACGCTTCATGTAAAATAGGCTCATTACCCCATCTTGTGAAATAGGCTCGTAAGCTGCTTGTAAAATAGACAAATAACGCTTTATGTAAAATAGGCTCATACTGCTTCCTGGAAAAGAGGCTAGTGACGCTTCTTGTAAAATAGGCTCATAACCCTTCATGTAAAATAGGCTCATAACGCTTTCTGGAGAATGGGTTAGTGACGCGTTTTGTAAAATAGGTTCATAACACGTCTTTTAAATTTAGATCAGAGCGCTTCCTGGAAAATAGGTTAGTGACGTTTCTTTGAAAATAGGATCGTAATGCTTTACGTGAAATAGGCTCACACTGCTTCCTGGAAAATAGACTAGCGATGCTTCTGGCCAAATAGGCTCATAACGCTTCATGTAAAATAGGCTCATAACCCTTCTTGTAAAATAAGCTCGTAACGCTTTCAGTAAAATAGGCTTATTACGCTTTATGTAAAATAGGCTCACACTTCTTCCTGCAAAATAGGCTAGTGACGCTTCTTGTAAAATAGGCTCATAACCCTTAATGTAAAATAGGCTCATAACGCTTCCTGGAAAATAGGTTAGTGATGCTTCTTGTAGAATAGGCTCAAACGCGTCTTTTAAATTAGAATCAGAGCGCTTCTTATAAAATAAGTTGAGAAAGCTTCTTGTAAAACAGGCTCATAACGCTGCATGTAAAAAGGCTTGGAATGCCTGCTGGAAAATAGGTTCGTAATGCTTCTTGTAAAATAGACTCATAACGCTTTATGTAAAATAGGCTCACAATGTTTCCTGACACAAAGGCTAGTGATGCTCCTAACGCTTCATGTAAAAAATTTATATTTATAGCTGAAAAATTATTCTATTTTGTAGGAAATTAAAACGTTTTGTTGTAAATTCGTCTTTTTGCTTAAGGATTTAACTATTCGGTTACAAATTTGTCTATTCGGTTGACTTTAACTGTTTTTGATTTAGAATTAACATTTGTTTCGGTTGAAATATCAACTATTACATTTTTCGTTGAGAGAATTTTGTTAAGAACTCATTTTTTTGGTTGAAGATTCATTTTAGCATAAAATTTATCTCTTTGGTTGAAAATTTGTCTTTTTGGTTGAGGATTCAACTATTCAGTTGCAAAGTTGTCTTTTTTTTGTAGACTTTAACTGTTTTCAATTTAAAATAAATATATGTTTTTTTTTAAATATCAACTATCACATTCTTCATTGAGGATTCGTTTCATTTTGATAAAAATTAATTTACTTTGTAAAAAAATTCTAAAATTTTGTTCAAAAGTCATTTTTTTTATTTGCAGATTCTTCATTTTAGTTGAAAATTTAATATTTTGCTAAGACAGCGTTCTTTTGTTGTTGAAAATGTATTTTTTAGCTTAAAATTTAACTATTTGATTTTTACTAGAAAATTTATTTCTTTTAGTAGAAAATTCAACTGTTTGGTTGTAAACTGATCTTTTTTAGTTGAAAATTCAACTACTTCGTAGAAAATTCATGCATTTTGTTGAAAATTCGTATTTTTTGCTAGAAAATGAATCTTTTTGACTGAAAATTGAACCTTTTGCTTAAAACTTCATCTATTGTGTTAAAAATTCAAAGATTTTGTTAAAAACTAATCATTTTTGGTTGAAAATTCGTAATTCTTTATGAAGAGTTAATTCAGGGTAATCCGGAGTAATCCAACTCCGCTGGACGCATTTTTGGGAGTTGTTTCCCCCTTAGTGAGACAAAAATGCCTTTTGTAAAACAGGCTCCTAACACTTCTTGTAAAATAGGCTCATAGCGCTTCATGAAAAATAGGCTCAGAACCCTTCCTGGAAAATAGACTCACAACGTTTCATGTAGAATATGCTTAAAATGCTTCATGTAAAATAGGCTCAGAAAGCTTCTCGTAAAATAGGCTCATAACGCTTCATATTGAGTAGGCTCAAAACCCTTCCTGGAAAATGGGCTCATAGCGCTTCTTGTAAAGTAGACTCATAACGCTGCATGAAAAATAGGCTCATAACGCTTCATATTAAATAGGCTCACAACCCTTTCTGGAAAATGGGCTCATAGCGCTTCTTATAAAATAGACTCATAACGCTGCATGAAAAATAGGCTCATAACGCTTCGTATTAAATAGGCTCACAATCCTTCCTGGAAAATGGGCTCATAGCGCTTCTTGTAAAATAGACTCATAACGCTTCAAAAAAATAGGCTCATAACGTAGGCTCAGAATTTTTCTTGTAGAATAAACTCATAAAGCTTCCTGTAAGATAGGTACATAATTTGTCTTGTAAAATAGGCTCAGAAAGCTTCTAGTAAAATAGGTGCATAATGCACCTCGTAAAATACCATTTGTATTATAAAAATTAATAAAAAATGATCTTATGATCTTATGGTTGGAAATTCATCCTTTTTGATTCAATTCAAGTGTTTTTGATTTAA
>CAKNYM010050296.1:32572-42897 GCA_932195095.1 Andricus curvator
CTTTTTAAAAAGATGCGTTATGAGCCTTTTTTAAAAGATGCGTTATGCACCTATTTACAATAACCATTCTAAGTCTTTTTTACGATAGGCCTGAGTCAATAGAACTCATTGTAAACCATTTTTTGAAGAGTCAATCTTTTTAGGATGTATTTATTTGCATGTTGTAATTTAAAAAATGGAAATGGGCCTAAATTATTTCTTTAATGTTTTTAATTACAATTTAAAAAATTAAAATGACTCCAATTAAAATTTATCGTACCCGAAAAATTAACATTTTTTGAATCCAGTACCAATCTAAAAAATGAAATGCCTCTCATTTTGGTTCAGAGATACTGTGCAAGTGACTTAACCAGGTTTTTCTTTCTAGAAGCGTATTCCTGGGGAATTTTTTATTCTGCTGTAAGATGGCGTTTTTTAGGGGATCCCGTATTCTAGGCGCAACATGAGCTTATTTAGAGATTCGAGACTCGTCGGTGAACCAGAATGCCGTGAACGAATGTACGTGCTTTAAGGCATTCTTCGTGAAACTAAAAGAATACCTGAAGCATGTCGAATATTCTAAAAGATAAGGAAAGGTGCCCGAAAATTTTTTTTTTTAAGTTCAGGATATCTATTACATTTGCTTCGCATCTGTTTCAATCTTTCACTCTGATAATCTTCGATAAAGAAAGAAAAAATAAAAACAAAATCATCTCAAAACAGAGGAAATAGGCTGATTTTTCACGAAAATAGGGCGATAAATTCTGAAAAATGTAATTAATGTAGGTACCATATCGAATTCCAGATGACACGCTTTAAATTCCTAAGATTTTAAGTGAAAATATTTTTTCAACAAAGTAGTTGAATTTTCAACCAAACAAGATGATTTAAAAAAAAAGTTCGTTTTTAACCATTAAAGAAGAATTTTCAAAAAAATGTAAATTTTCGAAACAAAAATTTACTTTCAACCAAATAGTTCAACTTTCAACCAAATGGTGGAATTTTCAAACAAAAAATCAAATTCTTTAAGAAACAGTTGATTTTACAACCAGAAAAGACGATTTTTAAAAAAAACATTAATTTAAAACCAAATAAATGAATTTTCAGTTCAAAAAATAATTTTAAACCAAAAAATAAACGAATTTTCAATAAAATATTTGAATTTTCAACCAAAGAGACAAATCTTTACCAAAACAAATGAATTTTTAACAAAGTTTAAATTTCAACCAAGTAGTTGAATCTTCACCCAAAAAGATTTTAATTTTTAATCTAAAAAAAGATTAGTTCAAGCCAAAAGTGCGAATTTTTATAAAATAAATTAATTCTCAACCAAAAACAATTAATTTTAAGTGAAACAGTAATTTTTCAGTTAAAAAAATAATTTTCAATAAAAAAAAATAATTTTCAAGAAAATAGTTTAATCTAAAAAGTCGAATGTTTAAGAAAATCATTAAAATGAAACCCGAAAAGTTCAATTTTCAATAAAACAGTTAATTCATGCAAAAAAGACGAATGTTCAACAAAATCGTTGTATTTCTAATCAAATAGTTGAATTTACAAATAAAAAACCTTAATTTTAAACTAAAAATGGAATAGTTGAATTTTCAGTTAAAAAAATTATTTTCAAGAAAAAAATAACAAATTTTCAACCAAATAGTTGGATTTTTAATTAAAAACGATCAATTTTCAGCCAAAAATGGATTCTTTTTTGCAGTTTACAAAATTGATTTTTAACCCAAAAGAAACAAATTTGTAATCAGGGAGATCAATTTTCTCAAAAAAAAGACAAGCAAAATTCAAGTTGAATTTTCTACCAAAATACTTGAATTATTACCCCAAAAAGAAAATTTTTCAACAAAACAGTTGCATTTTTGACCAAAAAAGAAAACAAGAAAAAATAAAATTTTTGCCAAAAGAGATGCATTTTTAACCAAAACAGATTTTTCATTTTAGAAAGAGAAAAGAATTTCAACCAAATTGTTGAATTTTCAAACAGAAAAGGCGAATTCTCTACAAAAAATTTAATAGTTGATGTTTCAAACAAAAAGATTTTAATTTAAAATGAAAAACAGTTGAATTCGATAAAAAAAAAGATGAATTTTCAACAAAATAGTTGAATTCTCAACCAGAAAGCTTAATTTTTAACCAAAAGAGATGATTTTTTTAAAAAAAGTTCGTTTTTAACCATTGAAGAAGAATTTTCAAAAAAATGTAAATTTTCGAAACAAAAATTTACTTTCAGCCAAATAGTTCAACAGTTGATTTTACAACCAGAAAAGACGATTTTTCAAAAAAACATTAATTTAAAACCAAATAATTGAATTTTCAGTTTATAAACAAAATTTTTTAAACCAGAAAATAAACGAATTGTCAATAAAATATTTAAATTTTCAACCAAAGAGACGAATCTTTACCAAAACAAATGAATTTTTAACAAAGTTCAAATTTCAACCAAGTAGTTGAATCTTCATCCAAAAAAATTTTATTTTTTAATCTAAAAAAAGTTTAATTCAAGCAAAAAGTGCGAATTTCTAGAAAATGGATGAATTCTTAACCAAAAACAATTCATTTTAAGTAAAACCGTTAATTTTTCAGTAAAAAAATTAATTTTCAATAAAAAAAAAGAATTTTCAAGAAAATAGTTTAATTTTCATTCAACGAAATGAATCATCAACCAAAAAAGTGAATTTTCAACAAAGCAGTGCAACTTTCCACCAAGTAGTTAAATTTGAATTTTTTAACAAATCGATTTGATTTTTTAATCTAAAAAGTCGAATGTTTAAGGAAATCGTTAAAATGAAACTTGAAAAGTTCCATTTTCAATAAAACAGTTAATTCATGCAAAAAAGACGAATGTTCAACAAAATAGTTGGATTTCTAATCAAATAGTTGAATAAAAACCTTAATTTTAAACTAAAAATGGAATAGTTGAATCTTCAGTTAAAAAAATTATTTTCAACAAAAAAAGGACAAATTTTCAACAAAATAGTTATGTTTTCAACAAAAAAGATTAATTTTTTCACTGAAAAACAGTTGATTTTCAACACGAAAATATAAATTTTCAACCAAAAACTTAATTTTCATACAAAAAGTTAATTTTCAACCAAATGGTTGAATTTTTAATTAAAAACGATCAATTTTCAGCCAAAAATGGATTCTTTTTTGCAGTTTACAAAATTTATTTTTAACCCAAAAGAAACAAATTTGCAATCAGGGAGATCAATTTTCTCAAAAAAATTCAAGTTGAATTTTCTACCAAAATACTTGAATTATTACCCCAAAAAGAAATTTTTTTAACAAAACAGTTGAATTTTCGACCAATAAAGAAAACAAGAAAAAATAAAATTTTTACCAAAAGAGATGCATTTTTAACCAAACCAGATTTTTCATTCTAGAAAAAGAAAAAAATTTCAAACAAATTGTTGAATTTTCAAACAGAAAAGGCGAATTCTCTACAAAACAGTTTAATTTTTAAGCCAAAAAGATGGATTTTCTACAAAATAGTTGAAATTTAAATCCGAAATTATAAATTTAAAAAAAGTAATATGTAACCAAATATTTGAATTTTCAATTTCAATTTCCCAAAAATATTAATTTTGAACCAAACAGTTGATTTTCAATCAGATAGTTCACTTTTTTAACTAGAAACGATCAATTTTTAACCAAAAATGGAATAGTTGAATTTTCAGTTTAGAAAATTGATTTTCAACAAGAAAAAAACACAAATTTTCAATCAGAAAGAACAATTTAAAAAAATTTTGAATATATATGTTAAGTTAAAAAAATTACTTCTAAACCAAAAAAAAACGAATTTTTAATAAAATAGTTGCATTTTTCAGCCCAGAATCCAAAAAGACGAATTTTTAACAAAAAAGTTAAATTTTGATCAAAAAAGTTAATTTTCAACTAAATTGATAAACATTCAACAAAAAAGTTCGACTTTCAACAGTGTAGTTGAATTTTCAATTAAAAAAAAATTAATTATCAACAAAAAATATAACAGTTAATATTTTAACCAAAAAAAAATTTTATTCGTTATAAAAAGATACGGATTGAACCAAAAAAGCTGAATTCTCTAAAAAAATGTAATAGTTGATGTTTCAACCAAAAAGATTTTAATTTTAAATGAAAAACAGTTGCATTCGATAAAAAAAGATGAATTTTCAACAAAATAGTTGAATTCTCAACCAGAAAGCTTAATTTTTAACCAAACAGTTGCATTTTTAAACAACAAAAGAATCAAATTTTTACCAAAAGAGATTTTTTATTGAACCTGAAATTATAAATTTTCAACAAAATAGTTGAATTTTAATCTAAATTTTATTCATTATTTATTTCATTAAATTTTATTTTATTTATCATTTACACAATGGATTTTCAGAAAAAAAATTTTGAACACAATACATGAATTTTCAACCAAGTAATTGGATTTTCAACTCAGAACAATCAATTTTCAACAAAAAATAGAATAGTTAAATTTTAACTTAAAAAATTTATTTTAAAAAAACAATGAATTTTCAACAAAATAGTTAAATCATTACAAAAAATAAATTTTCAACAAATTAATTAAACTTTCAACCAAGTAATTGAATTATCCCAATAAAAGATGAATTCTAAATGAAAAATTTAACAGTAATAATAAATCTTATTTGTTTTTTTTTACATTTTTTGAATTCATGTTGCAAGACTGCTTACAGTTTTTTTTCGGGGAAAAAGGAAACAATTCTCTTTTTTAAGTAAAAAGAAAATACTGTTTCTGGTTCCCTTGAGTTTTAAGAATGCAAACGCGAGGTTCTTTTATTTTAGACTTAAAAATGGGGATTTAAGGGGAATTTATATTTTTCTTTAAAGATAACTTCTAAAGGCGTGTTCTAAGTTTTATTTCTTCATTTTTTTTTATTTTTTTTTATAGGTTTCTTGACTTTAACACCGGTACCGGTACCGGTGCTGGCTTTACGAGCGATGACCTTTGACTATCATAATAAAGTAACCATCTGGTGAATCTCGATAGTTTTTTTGTTTTTGTTGCATTCTACAACTTGAGACTAAATTGTTCATCTTCACAATCTTGTTTTAGAAAAATTAATTAAAATTCATTGAACAGGCACTTAATTTAAAAAAGCCAATTTTTAAAATTGAAGTTCCCAAAAAAAAAAACAATTACATCATAATGGCTTTTGTATTTGCTTTTCAAAATTGAAGTTCTAATAATATAACAATCTGGAAATTTAACAATTTAGAATTTAAAATATTTACTATTTTTTTAAAGTTTCTGAGAAATGAAATAGTTTTTTCAAAATGAAATAGTTTCAAATGAGAAAAGTGCAAGTTTAAATGAGTTGGAATCCGAAGTATTCAGTAGGAAGCAATTAAAAAATTGATTTGTTTAAAGTTTTTTTTTTTAATTCAAATAATGGCAAGTTGTAAATTTCGAAATATAGTTATTTAAAAACGCTTTCGAAATTAAACTTAAAATATTGAGAGAGTTTAATGTTGCAAATATCAAACTGAACTTTAAAAATTGCACGACTGCAGATTAGCAAGTTAAAAATATTGATCTATAGTGTTTATAAATTTTCCAAATATCCAAATTCAAAATTATGTTCAAAATTTGGGTCGCTCGAAATTGCATCACTTTAAATTGTAAACAAAGAAAATTTAAGAATATTATAAATATAAAAATTTAGAATGATACAAATTGTACAAATGCAAAATATTGTATATTTTCAAATTTAAAGGGTTCGAAATTGTCCTATAGTTTCAAAATAAAAGTCTTACAAATGAATTACATTTTTTAATTTATGTTTTTAAAACTGAACATTTTAGAAAATAGCGTTTTCAAAATTGAAAATTTTCAAACTTAAGGTATTCAAAACTTTATATATTCAAAATCGAGGTTTAAAAATTGGGATGGAGTTCCGAATAGCGTAAACCGTTGATTTTTTTGAGACTCCGTATACTTATGTATTTTGACACGCTGATTACGAAAATGATAGTGAAAATGTGCGGAAATTTGATTTTCACGGTGAAACCATGAAAAAACCATAAAAATCATGGGTTTTTGCGATTATCTCAGCTAATATGCAAAATAAAAAAAAATGTTTCAAACAAAAGTTGTAGACACCATTGAAATACACATTTTTTGTTTAAACCATTTTTTTCTGCGAGTGATAGTTTTCGATAAAATTAAATATATCTATTTTCATTTCTAAAAATCCCATATACCACGGGTGTTCGGTTAAATTGCAGAATAGGGGCGTCACTTCTGTTTTGGCTGCAAATTTTTTTTTTTTGGGAACCAAGTTATACAATCTTTAAATAAGCTATTAATGAACGGATTTGATAAGGCAGAAGTTGAAAATTATTGTTAATTTTCTAATAAAAACGAGTCAAATATGGGTGTCTCACGATATGGGAATGTTCGTATTTACCTTCCCTTCCCGCCCCCACGACAGTCTGGAAAGGGGGTTGTGTGAGACCTTAGTTATTTTTTCTTTCCCCCCACAACACCTGGGAAAGGGGGTCGTGTGTGACATAAGTTATTTTTGTGACCTGTCACAGGGGTGCCTTCCCGCCCCCAAAACACCTGGGAAAGGGGGTCGTGTTTGACATAAGTTATTTTTGTGACCTGTCACAGGGTTGCCTTCCCGCCCCCCCACAACAGCTGGGAAAGGGGTTCGTGTGTGACATAAGTTATTTTTGTGACCTGTCACAGGGGTGCCTTCCCGCCCCCACAACACCTGGGAAAGGGGGTCGTGTTTGACATAAGTTATTTTTGTGACCTGTCACAGGGGTGCCTTTCCGCACCCACAACACCTGGGAAAGGGGGTCGTGGGTGACATAAGTTATTTTTGTGACCTGTCACAGGGGTGCCTTCCCGCCCCCACAACACCTGGGAAAGGGAGTCGTGTTTGACATAAGTAATTTTTGTGACCTGTCACAGGGGTGCCTTTCCGCCCCCACAACACCTGGGAAAGGGGGTCGTGTTTGACATTAGTTATTTTTGTGACCTGTCACAGGGGTGCCTTCCCGCACCCAAAACACCTGGGAAAGGGGGTCGTGTGTCACATAAGTTATTTTTGTGACCTGTCACAGGGGTGTCTTCCCGCCCCCACAACCAAACAAAAAAAAATAAAAAACATGAAAAATAGAAAAAAAATATGCTCTTCAAAATTCTCCAACCTTTCCGTGGTGAAGAGCGTAAGTAGGTACCAAACCGAAACCAATGGAGATACGATTGTAATCCTTATATCGTTCATTTCCTCGAAAACTATCACTCGCAGAAAAAAATCTTTTAAACAAAAAATGTGTATTTCAATGATGTCTACAACTTTTGTTTGAAACATTTTTTTTTATTTTGCATATTAGCTGAGATAATCGCAAAAAACCATGATTTTTATGGTTTTTTCATGGTTTCACCGTGAAAATCAAATTTCCGCACATTTTCACTATCATTTTCGTAATCAGCGCGTCAAAATACATAAGTATACGGAGCCTCAAAAAAATCAGCGGTTTACGCTATTCGGAACTCCACCCAAAAATTGTACACTTTCAAACAGAAATCTTTAAGAATGGAAAATTATTAATTCAATAGATTCAAAATTGAATTTCAAACCTACAAAATTGAGAATATTCAATTTGCGGTACTTGAATTTTGAAAAATGTCGAAATTAAAAACATTCAAAATTAACAATTAAAGTAATTCGATATTTTAAAGTAGCTTTCCGACTAAGGAATGAAAAATTAACAAATTATTTTTTCAAATTCACGATTTAATAATGGAATCATTATTTAATTACGTTTTTAAAATTATATCATTTTTGATTTTAAAATATTCGAAATTAAACATTTCCAACTCAATGCCTTCCAAATTGAAAAAAAATTGAATGGTTTAAAATAAAATGTAAAGATTTCAATTTTTAAAAGAATCGAATTT
Source organism: Andricus curvator (assembly GCA_932195095.1). Classification (NCBI taxonomy): domain Eukaryota; kingdom Metazoa; phylum Arthropoda; class Insecta; order Hymenoptera; family Cynipidae; genus Andricus; species Andricus curvator. Next base: position 40,488 of record CAKNYM010050296.1, read on the forward strand.
TTTAAAATTGATGTTCGCAAATAATGCATTTAAATTATAATTAATTTTTTTATTAACCATTACAAAATAAGCTCTAATAATATAAATATCTGAAGATTGAACAATTGTAAATTTAAAAATATAGCAGGAAAAACGCTTTCGAAATTAAACTTAAAATGTTGAAAATATTTAATATTGCAAATATAAAACTGATGTTTTAAAATTGTACGACTTTAGTTTGGCAAGTTAAAAATTTTTTTTATTCGTAAAAAATAAGTTTATAAATAAAAAAAAAAAAAATTTTGTACAAACGACACGGAAGACGAAAAAAAACTGAGCAGCCGAAAGTTGTACAACCAAAAAAGATCTAAAAATTTGTTATAAACTCTTGTTATAAAAATATACTAAAAATTAACTTTTTGGAAAAAGCACGCAATCTTCAATAACATTTTATTCGACAAAATTTTTCACCTAAATTATGTTTAAATCGTAAAAAATAACAGTGAAAATAAACAAATTAAATTTCTGGAAAAACGACACAAGTTGCAATAAAACGTTTAATAACAAATTTGTTTTTTCCTTATAGGATGCGCACTTTTTTCAATTACAAAAACAAGATAATGAAAATACTTATTTTTTAATACCAATGCATATTGTGAATTGCAATAATATAAATTGACTGAAATGATACATTTTTCAGCGTAGCTGAGAAAAAAATTTAATGCAAAATAAGAAACAAATAAATAAGTAATCATTATAAATAAAATTTGTAGTTTATTTTGCAATATCTCATTTTAATCTCATTTTAAAATTCATCTCATTTTGTTGAAAAATCTTTTTTTATATTTTATATTTTGAAAAATTAACGTTAAGAGATATTTAAAATTTTAAAATGATCTTTTCTAGTTGAAAATTTAAAATTTGACTGAAAATTCATGTATTTTGTGGAAAATGTGTCTTTTTCGGTTAAAAATTAATCTGTTTCGTTTGGGGATTCAACTATTCGGTCGAAAATTAATTTTTTTTTTGTTGAAAAATAAAGGAATTTGTTTAAAGATTAACTAGTTTAAAAAAAATTGCTACAATTGATGCATTATTTCAGTTGAAAATTGATCTCTTTCATAGAAAATTCGACTGTTTTACTTGAAAATTATTATTATTTTTTCAAATTCATATTTTTGGTTGTAAATAAAACTATTTGGTTCAAAAATTCGTTTTTTTTTGTTAATTGTTAATTGTTTTTGAGATAATTTTGGGTCACTTTACTTTTCGGGAGAAGGGGGTGGGGATAAACTAAATCAACCAATCGTGAATGTCAACAGAATAATTTTTAAATTTAAAAAAGGTGGGAAAAAATAGCAAACAACGAATCTAGAATGATTAATTATGAATTTATGACGTGAATGGAATCTTCGGATGAATAAAAAGAGGAGAGGAGAGAAAATTGATACGCGCAAATCGTCAAATGGAAAAAATGAAAAAAACCGATTACCAGTCTCTTCTACCTTTGTGTTTTTCTCACGACGAATGAGGATTTCACGAGATAAGACACGAACCTTGCACGGCCTCGAACGAAGGAAACGAGCAGAAAGAAAAATTTTTTACGACTTGTTTTGCAATTATTCTTACGCGATGATCCTGCCCTTGTATAATGAATCTAGAAAATCTGGAAAATCTAGAAATCTCCTTTATTCATCTGTGAATATTTGAGGATGTTCTAAGTGTACCGTCAAGTTCAAAATTACTTTAGAAAATTGACAAAAAAAGGCCCAACCAATTTTCAATCAAGAAAGATGAATTTTCAACTGTGTACACTCTCAATGCAATCTTATGCAATCCCATGCAATCCCATGCTATCCTTTGTAATCCCAGGCAATCCTTCGCAATCCCATGCAATATTTTGCAATCCCATGAAATCCTTTGCAATCCCATTTAATCACTTGCAATCCTATGCCATCCTTTGCAATCCTATGCAATTCTTTGCAATCCTATGACATTAGCAATCCCATGTAATCCCATGAAATCCTTTGCAATCCCATTCAATCACTTGCAATCCTATGCCATCCTTTGCAATCCCATGCAATTCTTTGCAATCCTATAACATTAGCAATCCCATGTAATCCCATGAAATCCTTTGCAATCACACGCCATCCTTTGCAATCCCATGCCAATCTTTGCAATCCCATGACATTTGGAATCCCATGCAATCCTTTGCAATCCCATGCCATCCTTTGCAATCCCATGACATCCTTAGCAATCCCATGTAATCCTTTATAATCCCATCCTTTGCAATCCTATACCATCCTTTGCCAACCCATGACATCCTTTGAAATCCCATTCCATCCTTTGCAATCCCCTGACATCCTCAGCAATCCCATGACATCCTTAGCAATCCCATAAAATCCTTAGCAACCCCATGACATCCTTAGCA
>CAKNYM010050296.1:42907-52953 GCA_932195095.1 Andricus curvator
ATCTTTTGCAATCCCATGAAATCCTTTGCAATCCCATTCAATCATTTTCAATTTTATGCTATTCTTTATGCCAACGGCCATACCACGCTGAAAAAACCAGTTCTCGTCAGATCACTGAAGTTAAGCAGCGTTGGGCGCGGTTAGTACTTGGATGGGTGACCATTCGAGAATACTGCGTGCTGTTGGCATATTATGGGTGTGGTGAGCCCACACTTGTAGTTATTTACTACAAGAAACTATCCACCTAGAAACACTACCCAAATCGGGTAGTGTCACGCCTACCCTGAAAGGGAAATGGCTTAATGGTATACTACTACTACTACTACTACTTTGCAATCCTATGATATCCTTTGCAACCCCATGCCATTCTTTGCGATCCTATTACATTAGCAATCCCATGAAATCCTTAGCAATCCCATAAAATCCTTAGCAACCGCATGACATCCTTAGCAATCCCATGACATCCTTAGCAATCCCATAACATCCTTTGCAATCCCATGCCATCCTTTGCAAGCCCATGCCTTCCTTTGCAATCTCATGAAATACTTAGCAGTCCCATGAAATCCTTTGCAATCTCATGCCATCCTTTGCAATCCTATGACATCCTTAGCAATCCCATGTAATCCTTTGCAATCCCATGCCATCCTTTGCAATCCCATATCATCCTTTGCAATCCCATGCCATCCTTAGCAATGCTTTACAATCTCATGACATCCTATGCAATCCTATGTCCTTGGCAATCTCATGCCATCATATGCAATCCCATGCCATCCTTTGCTATCCCATGCCTCCTTTGCAATCTCAGGCAATCTTCTACAATACCTTCTAATTCCCCCTTACAAAAAAATATTATAGGAAATTCAGTATAGGTGAAAATGATCAAATTAGTCGAATCGTTTAAGCTGAGTGACAAAAATTTGTGGGTTGACATCCGGAAAAAGAAAAAAGAAAAATTTGGAATCGGTTAATATCTTCTGTTCTCTTTTTTGATTTGAAAATTCAATTTTTTTAAAATTCCAATAAATTATTTCCTAATATTCAAAAGCGATTTATGATTAAAAATTTTATTAATTTTTTTCTGAAAAAATATCTTCTCCTTTCGCTCCGCTGGTAATCCAACCACAGAACTTCCGATTGCTGGTCGGGTGCTTTCCCATTAAGCTACTAGAGAGATCGAGAGAAGAAACTTTTTTCAGAAAATACACGCATTATTTTGCAAGGTGGTAAATATAAAATTTTTTCAAGGAATCTGTATTATGATCAGAGAATAACAGAAATTTTTAACGTCTTTTCAGACTAGATGGAAACATGAATTAAAAATTATTTTTCAATAATTTTTTTCTGAAAAAAGTTCTTCGATTCCCAGCGGAGCGACAGGAGAAGATCTTTTTCCAGAAAAAAAATATTTAAAAATAATTTTTCATCTATATTTCCATCTAGTCTGAAAAGACGTTGAAAATTTCTGTTATTCTCTGATGATAATACAGATTCCTTGAAAATTTTGATATATACCATCTTGCAAAATAAAGCTACTAGAGAGATCGAGGGAAGAAACTTTTTTTCAGAAAATACACGCATTATTTTGCAAGGTGGTACATATCAAATTTTCAAGGAATCTGTATTATCATCAGTGGGTAACAGAAATTTTTAACGACTTTTCAGACTAGATGGAAATATGAATTAAAAATTATTTTAATTAATTTTTTTCTGAAAAAAAGATCGTCTCTTCCCATTAAGCTACTAGAGAGATCGAGAGAAGAAACTTTTTTCAGAAAAATAAGCTATATTTTAAATTTATATTTTATTTTATCAATAATTTTTAGAAGGATTTAGAAATGAGTCTTATCATGAAATAAAATTGCCTTTCTTAAAATTTTTCTTCAAAAAATTGATTAATTGAAATTAAAATTAAATTAGAATTACGAGTTATATCTAAATCGGAAGAAAAATAGACAAATATGCAAATAACTACATTTAAATAAACAAATATGCCCTTAACTATCTTTTTATTATTTACGCTTAGGTTTCTCTTCTAAAATTTTTTGCAATAATCAATGACCTTTTTTTTCAATTTTGTAAATAATTTTAAATTGCCTTTTCAAAGACAAAAATGTTATAACTAGAATTTTAATTATTACAGATATATTTTTAAATAATTCAATGAATAAGAATTATTTTTTTATAAAATCCCACATTGTAATTTACTCAAACGACAAATGAAAACAGAATGTAGATATTTCAAAATTTCGATAAAAAAAAGCTTTTGAAGAATTTTGAAAGGTTTCATGAAAATAAAGAAATTTTCGTATTTCTGAGGAAATTGAAAAGTATTGTTTTTTTTTTATTAATTTTAAACGATTTTAAAATTTTTCAAATGATTTCCTGAAATGTCGAAATAAAATCTAAAGGATTTTAAGGCCAATTTTCTCAAAATTTTAAGATTACAATATTACAGATATATTATAAAATAATTCAAAGAATGAGAATTATTTTTTATAAAATCCCACATTGTAATTTACCCAAACGACAAAAGAATAAAAATCTCAATTACCTGAGAACATTTTTGTGCAATTTTTCCATTTGTTGAGAATAAAATATTATTTCCTTTAATTTAGCTACAGCAAAGAAAAAAAATAGTATTCCGTTTTTACAAAGTAACTGATAAATATTCATCGATTCTGGAAATGAATTTCTCGCATATGCAGAAATCAGCATTTTTGCCAGAAATTGATTTTCGTTCCCAAGGGAGTTGATTAACACGTATAATAAATTTCTGCTCTTTATTTTTTATTTTTTTATAATTCTGACAGCTAAGTCACGGTTCAGTGACTGAGGCTGAAATAAATAATTTAATTTGAATTTCCATCGCGCGGGGATTTGCGCGGAGCGATAAATTGAATAAAATGTTCAAAAGAGACGTGAAAATGGATTAAAATGTGAAGTAATTGGATTAGCTGTTCCCAGCAGATTGCATGCTTCAATTAAGAGATTATAAAATTTATTTTTTAATTCCCTCGCTTCGTGAGTCAAACTTTCCACGCATAGAAAAGTACTTCATTTTTTTTTTTTTAATAAATTGTTTTATTATACGTATCTAATTTCTTTAAATATTTTAGCCTCAAATTTTCTTTTTAGAAAAAAAAGATTTAAAAGAGAGATGAAAGAAACCATTTTAATTGTAAATAATTTTTTTAATATTGAAAAATAATTCCGTTTCTAAAATGTTGCTACCACACTATAATTTGTAAATTTTTCACGCTTTTAATGATATGTGAAAAATTTGAAAAATTTTCCGTATCGGTAATAAAAAAAAATTACCCGTATCGCCAATAAGATTTTTGAAAAAAATTTTAATTGATTTAGATTTTATTTTAACAGTTTAATTTTAAGTTTTTAGGATTTCAAAATATGTCGACAAAAGAATAATAAATAATAAAATAAATAAAGGCTCATTTTTCCAATTTTACAGATTAAAAAAAAATTGCAGGGCAGCTCAATTATTTCAAACGATATTTAGAAGTTTTAGAAGCTTTTAAATGGTTCGGAAATAATTTGAATCTTAAGAAGATTTCAAAAAATTTAGAAGCTTCAACTTTCAAGAGATTTCAAAAGAATAAACAAATTTTCTTAAGACTTGAAGAAATTTATTTTTTTCTTTTGAAAAATTATTTCAAGTGAATCTTTAAAAAGATTTCGAAACATTTCTATGAGATTTCCGAAATTTTCAAAAAAGAACCCGGAAAATTTAAAAGCAATTTTTTCAATTATGCAGAATTTCTTCAAAATTTTAGGAAATATTCGCATCATTTTAAAAGATACTCAGAAGGTTTAGAAAATTATAAAAAAAAAATTTAATTTTAGGAAAAATTTGAATCATTTTATAAGATATTTAAAAGGTTTAGAAGTTTTGAAAAGATTCCAAAATAATTTGAAATTTAAAAGTTTGAAAAATTTCAAACAAAGAGTAGATATTTGAAGATTTCGAAAAAAAAGTTTAGAATTTTTTTAAGACGTTTGAAAGGTTTCAAAAGAATAATACAAAACTTCCTTAAAATTCGAAGAACATTTTTTAGATTTTTTATCTTGAAAAATTATTTTTAACAGAAAATTTAAAAAGATTTCAAAATACTTCAAATGATTTCCTAAAATTTCGAAATAGGATGTAAAAGATTTGAAAGCAATATTTTCTAATTTTCCAAGATAAAAAAATAAAAAATAAAAATTCGAGTACATTAAAGAGATATTTAAAAGTTTTTGAGATTTCGAGCAAAAAGTTTAGAATCTTTTCCAGAATTTTGATAGATTCAAAATTTTAGAAAAAATTCGAATCATTTTTTAATTTTCAGAAGTATCCCAAATTTTTATGAGATTAAAAATTATTTAAATTGGAAAAGGTTTAAAAAAATGAAAACAAAATGTAAATATTTCAAAATTTCGAAAAAAAGAAGCTTTTTGAGAATTTTGAAAGGATTCAAGAAAATAAAGAAATTTAGAAGAAGAAGAGATATTTAGAAGCTTTTGAAAAATCTTGAAAACATTTTTTTATACTTTTAAACAAAATGATTTGTATGAGATTAAAAATTATTTAAGTTGGAAAAGGTTCAAAAAAATGAAAACAAAATGTAGATATTTCAAAATTTTGACAAAAAGAAACATTTTAACAAATTTGAAAGGTTTCAAGAAAATAAAGAAATTTTCTTATTCCTGAGAAAATGGTAAAGCAATGTTTTTTAAAAATTAATTTTAAACGATTTTAAAATATTTCAAATGATTTCCTGAAGTGCCGAAAAAAAAATGTAAAAGATTTTAAAGCAAAGTTTTTCAAATTTGTAAGATTACAATTTTTTTAACTCTGCGAAGTTTAAAAAATGTAGATTTTGCAAGATTTCGAACAAAAGTTTCAGAACCTTTTTTAGCCTATTTAAAGGCTTCAAGAAAATAAAAAAAATAAAAAATTTTAGGAAAAATTCAAATCATTCTGAAAGATACTTAGAAAGTTCAGAAGATTAAGCAGAATTTTTTTAAATGTCATGAAAAATTCGAATGGTTTTGAAACATATTTAGAAGATTTAGAATGTTTGAAAAATAATTTAAAATTTGGAAAAATTTCAAAAAATTAAAACAAAATGTAGATATTTGAAGCTTTCGAAAAAAAATCTTTTTATAAATGTAAGGCTTCATGAGAATAAAAAATTATTCCTACTATTCATATGAAAATTTAATATGATTTTGTATTTGAAAAAATTTTAATTTTAAAAGAATATTTGAAAAAATTTCCAAAATGGTCGAAAAAAGAAATCTGTAAGGTTTTCGGCGGTTTTTTATTTTTGCAAAATTTGTTTAGAATTAAAGAAAAATTCAAATCATTTAAAATTATATTTAGAAGGTTAAGAAGTTTTAAGAAGATATACAAAATAATTTGAAATTTGAAAAGATTTCATAAAGTTTGAAATAATGTAAATATTTGAAAATGTTGAAAAAAAGCTTTTTATAAATTTTGAAAGATATCCAGAGAATCAGAAAAAAATTCTTAAGATTCATAGGAAAATTAAAAATGATTTTTTACTTTGAAAAATTAATGTTAAGAGAATATATAAAAAGATTTCGAAAATTTGCACAAAAGAATCTGGAAGACTTTTTAATTTGGCAAAATTGGTTTAACATTTAGGAAAAATTCGAATCATTTAAAAAATATCTAGAAGGTTTAAAAGTTTCGAAAAGATACAAAAATAATTCAAAATTGGACAAAATTTCAAAAAACTTTTAATAATTCAATAATTTTAATAATTTAATAATTCAAATCTTGAGAAGATTTCAAAAAATTGTAAACAATATGTCGATATTTGAAGCTTTCAGACAAAAAGTTTAAAAGCTTCCACTTTCAAGAGATTTAAAAAGAATAAACAAATTTTCATAAGGCTTGAAGAAATTAATTTTTTTCTTTTGAAAAATCATTTGAAGAGAATCTTTAAAAAGATTTCAATAATTTAAAAACAATTTTTTCAATAATGCAGAATTTCTTCAAAATTTTAGGAATTATTCGAATCATATCAAAAGATGCTCAGAAGGTTTAGAAGATTATGCAAAATTTTTTTTCAATTCTAGGAAAAATTTGAATCATTTTATAAGATATTCAAAAGGTTCAGAAGTTTTTAAAAGATTCCAAAATAATTTAAAATTTAATTTTTTAATTTTCAGAAGTTTCAGAAATTTTTATGAGATTAAAAATTATTTAAATTGAAAAAGGTTTAAAAAAATAAAAACAAAATGTAGATATTTCAAAATTTCGACAAAAAGAAGTTTTTTAAGAATTTTGAAAGGTTTCAAGAAAAAAAAAAGAAATTTTCTTATTCCTGAGAAAATTGTAAAGTATTGTTTGTTTTTTAAAAATTAATTTTAAACGATTTTAAAATATTTCAAATGATTTCCTGAAATGTCGAAATAAAATATAAAAGATTTTAAAGCAAAGTTTTTCAAATTTGGAAGATCACAATTTTTTTTTTAACTCGGCGAAGTTTAATAAATATTCAGAAATTTTATAAAGATTCGAAAATAATTTAAAACTTGCAAAAATTTCAAAAGTAATTAAAAACCTGAAAAGATTTCAAAAGAATAAATAAATTTTCTTAAGACTTGAAAAAATTAATTTTTTTCTTTTGACAATTTTTTTCAAGAGAATCTTTAAAAAGATTTCGAAACATTTCTGAGAGATTTCCGAAATTTTCAAAAAAGAACCCAAAAAATTTGAAAGAAATTTTTTCAATTCTGCAGAATTTCTTCAAAATTTTAGGAAATATTCGTATCATTTTATAAGATATTTAAAAGGTTTAGAAGTTTTGAAAAGATGCCAAAATCATTGAAAATTTTAAAAATTTCGAAAAGGAGTAGATATTTGAAGATTTCAAGAAAAAAGTTTAGAAGTTTGTTAAGACGTTTGAAAGGTTTCAAAAGAATAACAAAACTTCCTTAAAATTCGAAGAAAATTTTTTAGAGTTTTTATCTTGAAAAATTAATTTTAAGAACAAATTTTAAAAAATTTCAAAATACTTCAAATGATTGCCAAAAATTTCGAAATAGGATGTAAAAGATTTTCAAGCAAAATTTTGCAATTTTCAAAAATAAAAAAATTTGAAAAAAAATTCGAATACATTTAAGAGATATTTAAAAGTTTTGAAAAGATTAAAAAACAGTTTAAAGAAAATTTAGATTTTTTAAGATTCTGAAAAAATTGTTTAGAAGCTTTTTAAGACATTTGAGAGGTTTCAAGAGCATAAACAAATTTTCTTAAAATTAAAAGGAAAGTTTAGAAATGATTTTAAGCACAAAAATTAATTTTAAGAGAATATTTAAAAATATTTCAAAACATTTAAAAGATTTTATAAAATTCTAAAAAAAATGTAAAAGGTTTTCAAGCAAAATTTTTCAATATTCCATGATTACGAAATTTAAAAAATCGAGTGAGTCAAAAAAATTTTAACAAAATGTAAATTTTTTGAGATTTCAAACAAAAAGTTTATTTAGAAGATTTTAGGACTTTTTAAAGGTTTAAAGGGAATACAAATTTTTTCTTAAGGTTCCATGAAAAAATTTTTATGATTTTTTATTTTGAAAAATTAATTTTAATAGAATATTTAAAAATATTTCAAATAATTTCCGAAATTCTCAAGAAAAAACCGGAAGACTTAAGGGCAATTTTTTTAACAATGCAGAATTTCTTAAAAATTTTAGGAAAAATTCTAATATTTTAAAAGATATTCAGAATTTTTCAAAGTTTTGAAAAGATTTCAAAATAATTAAAAATTTAAAACAAAATGTAGGTATTGGATGATTTTGAAAAAAAAGCTTTTTAATAATTTTGAAACGTTGTAAGAGAATAAATAAATTTTTATAAAATTCTTTGAAAAATCTTTAAGGACATTTTATTTTAAAAGAAATCATGTTTAAGAGAAAATTTGAAAAAATTCAAAATACTTTCAATGATTTCCTAAAATGCTAAAATAGAATGTAAGAGATTTTCTACCAGAATTTTGCAAATTTCCGGATTAACTAGATTCTTTTTTAAATCGAGTAAGTTTAAGAGATATTTAAAAGTTTAAAAAAAATCTTGAAATCATTTTTAAAAACTTTTAAACAAAATGTAAAGTTTTTAAGATTTCGAGCAAAAAGTTTAGAATCTTTTCAAGAATTTTGATAGATTCCAACTTTTAGGAAAAATTCGAATCATTTTATAATTTTCAGAAGCTTTAGAAATTTTTATGAAATTAAAAATTATTTAAATTGGAAAAGGTTTAAAAAAATAAAAACAAAATGTAGATATTTCAAAATTTCGAAAGAAGAAGCTTTTCAAGAATTTTGAAAGGTTTCAAGAAAATAAAGAAATTTTCTTATTCCTGAGAAAACTGTAAAGTATTGTGTTTTTTTTTAATAATTTTAAACGATTTAAAAATATTTCAAATGATTTCCTGAAGTGCCGAAATAAAATGTAAAAGATTTTAAAGCAAAAATTTCAAAAGTAATTTAAAACCTGAAAAGATTTCAAAAAGTTAAAAAAAAAGTAGATTTTGCATGATTTCGAACAAAAGTTTCAAAAACTTTTTTTGGCCTATTGAAAGGTTTCAAGAAAATAAAAAATTTAAAATTTAATTAATTTGAAAAGACTTAGAAAGTTCAGAAGATTAAGCAGAATTTTTTTAAATGTTATGAAAAAGTCGAATGGGTTTGAAACATATTTAGAAGACTTAAAATGTTTGAAAAATAATTTAAAATTTGAAAAAATTTCAAAAAATTAAAACAAAATGTAGATATTTGAAGTTATTCCTTATATTCATAGGAAAATTTAATATGATTTTGTATCTTGAAAAAATTTAATTTCAAAAGAATATTTAAAAAGATTTACAAAATGGTCAAAAAGAAGAAAACTGTAAGGTTTTAGGCAGTTTTTCATTTTTGCAAAATTTGTTAAAAATTTAATAAAAGTCAAATCATTTTAAAGAATATTTAGAAGGTTAAGAAGTTTTAAGAAGATTTACAAAAAATTTCAAAAAGTTTAAAATAATGTAAACATTTGAAGATTTTGAAAAAAGCTGTTTATAAATTTTGAAAGATTTCCAGAGAATCAGAAAAAATTTCTTAAAATTCATAGGAAAATTAAAAATGATTCTTTACGTCGAAAAATTAACATTAAAAGTATATTTAAAAAGATTTCGAAAATGTTCAAAAAAGAATCTGGAAGACTTTTTAATTTTGCAAAATTTGTTAAACATTGAGGAAAAATTCAAATCATTTAAAAGATATCCAGAAGGTTTAAAAGTTTTGAAAAGATTCAAAAATAATTTAAAACTGGACAAAATTTCAAAAAATTTAAAAAAAAATGTAGATTTTTTTAAATTTCGTAAAAAATATCGAAGCTTTTCTAGATTTTTTAAAGGTTTAAAGAGAATAAAAAATTTTCTAATTGTGAAAAATTAATTTCAAAGAAAATTCACAAAGATTTCCAAACATTTCAAAAGATTAATAAAAATGTCCAAAAAACCTGGAAGATTTTGAGGCAATTTTTTAATTCTGAAAGATTCTTCAAAGTTTTAAATTTAAATTAAATTTAAATTTAATTTTATTTAAATTAAATTTTTTTAGATTTTAAAAAAATCAAATCATTTTAAAGAATATTTAGAAGTTTAAGAAGAAAAAATTTCTGAAGATTCATAGGAAAATTAATATTAAGAGAATAAATAAAAAAAATTCGAAAATTTTCAAAAAAGAATCTGGAAGAATTTTTTATTTTGCAAAATTTGTTAAACATTTAGAAAAATTCGAATCATTTAAAAGATATTGAGAAGGTTTAAAAAGTTTTGAGAAGATTCAAAAATAATTTAAAACTGGAAAAAATTTTAAACAAAATGTAGATTTTTTAAATTTTCGTAAAAAATATCGAAGCTTTTCTAGATTTTTTGAAGGTTTGAAGAGAATAAAAAATTTTCTAATTGTGAAAAATTTATTTTCAAAGAAAATTCACAAAGATTTCCAAACATTTGAAAACATTTATAAAA